>JAJLXG010000033.1:0-119405 GCA_030571235.1 Wickerhamomyces sp. yHMH26
TTTTTTTTTTTTATTTTCGTCGATTAAAAATCGATTTGTTTTGCTCTTTCCCAAAAGGGTAACTTTTGGTCACGTGTGTGCCAGGGTACTCTCGGTCCCCTCAAAAAAACCTTGAGACGCGTACTTTTTAGTAACAATAACAGAAAAATTTACGCGTCTTATTATACAAAGCAAAAAACTTTGTATAGCCTAACTAGAACATTGCATGAACTTGTGTATTGATCTTGTATGTTAATCTTGATGTAACTTTTTGTGTGAGGTTTCTCGGGTTGTACCCTATATTTCTAGAACAATTGTCTTTGTTGTTCCACTCTGCAATCAATGAAAAGTAAAAATCACCTACTAATTATGTCATGGCCTGCTGACATCAATTGCTAGATGCAAGATTCATTACTGCTACTTTCGACATAACATCATAATCATCATCATCATCAAGCTGCATCTTGATAATCAGTTGCTCTTTTAAAAGCCCCCTTTTTTTGTTGTTATCTATTGCGAACGTGAGAGCACGTGCGCTAGTTTTTCTGGTTTGTTTTTTTTTTTTTCGCGAAAAACTTTCTATCACAATTCGGATACAATTGAACAATATCAACATCACCCACCAAATATTGATTTGTTTTTTTGAATTTTTCTCGTATGGATAATGATGAGACTGATTTGAAATATGTTTTCGTTGTTTTTCCTTCTCACTTCATGTTCATTCGTTGGATATCATACGTATCGATACCTGTGGTTCCACGTGATCTCTTCTTTTGAATCCTTAACCACGAGGAACAACAACAACAACAACAACAAGACGAACATTGGTGCTCTTGATACATCGATTGGGAACGGTGGGTTCAACTTGAGACCACGAGTCAATAGAACGCATAGCTCACAGTTCTTGCTACGACTTTTAAACCAGGATTTAGATGAGGATCGATTCATCAGTTTTTTAAAAAAACTTGCTAGGATAACGTTCAGCGTTACTATAACTGGAACGGTTCTTGTGATTGAGTTTGTCTTATTGCAAAGTTTCGACAAAGATGACTCTAAAATCGAAGATTATGAGTTGGTAGTGTGGGAAATTGGTGTTTACTCGTTGATTATAAGTTTAGGGTTTGTTCAACCTTTCATTGTGACGTTTCTATTGATCAACAAACTATTTAAGAGTAAAAAATTGAACAAATTTCATTTGAAATTTGGTGTCACTTCAGCTATTGTTTCGATATGGCTTGTGTTTGTGGTTCAATTCGACAAATTTACGGATTTTAAAGATATCAACTTTGATGATGTTAGTTCTTCATCGAATTTGCTCTATAAATTGGCAATTGTTGGTATAACGTTAACTGCTATCTTGAACGGTGTTGGTTCATTTTCCACTGCATATTACTATTTGTACAGAGAGATCATCGATAGAGATGAAGTTTTGAATTCCAGTGAGGAGTCAATAAAGCAGAAGATGTCTGAATTAAGGAAAACTTATGGACAGACGGATAATTTAATCAACTCTAAACAGATTGAAATGGATGCCAAATTACAAAAAATGACCAATGAAGGACAGATTCAAAGAAGAAGTAATACCAATTATCAAAAGAGATCCTTTATGGATCTTGGATCGTATTTCACGAAAGATAATGATGATAATGCTAAAGATTATGACGATGACGATGATGAATTACAAAGTGAGATTAGATCATTAACACTTGTCAAAAATGACATATACCTTAAGATTCAAAAATACGAAACGTTCTTAGCATCGAAATCATCATCAACATCCTCCTCCTCCTCCTCCTCCTCATCATCATCACAACATCAAAAAGAAGTCATCCTCAAGATCATTCAGAAAGCATTGGCAATTTATTGTTCATTCAAAATCGCACAAGTCACTATCGTTAAAATTCTTTCAATAATACGATACTATAACAACGAAGATTCTTTAAATACAAGTGAATCTGATCCATTGGTCATCACGATTTCCAAGATCATTCAAATCTTTATCTCTTTTGAAGATGAGGAATTTCTTTTGGATCAGTTGAGTTTTATAGTGAGTGGTGGATTATTCATCTGTTCTTTCAACGGAGTCTTTATGACGATGACACATCTTTACAAGTTCATACCCATTGATTTTGCGGAATTCACATTGAACACTAATGATTCAACAAGGGTAAAAAAATCGAAATCTGTCAGTATAATTAAAAATCTGTTCCTCTCTGAACTTTTGGGAATTTACGTCATAGCAACGATGTTTATACTTCGATCAAATTTAACAAGATCTTTTTCTTCCAAATTGAATTTTTTGTTGAATTTGAATAATCAAAACCATGGAGGTCATGATTTTAGTATAATTGACAATTGGTTTGATAAAGTGTTTTTATTAAGTGTTGTTGTGACTGCCACTGGGATAAAGATCAGCGAGATTTTGACTATCGATGAAGGTTTTGAAAACCATGCGTTGTTGAATAAAGTGGTGTGAGTTTTATAGAAATAAAAAAAAAAAAACAAGAAAAGGAAAAACATTCATATGAGTGTTCTCATAGACTTATAATCAGCATTACTACCAAATTTTTCTTTCATGTAGTAACATCACCTGTTCTTGATCCCAAAACCAAAAAAAGAAAAAAAAGTCTGTTGACACAATCCCACTTTGTTTACCTTTTACCCAATCGGGAAGTTGATTGAGTGCATTTCAAAAATTTGAATTTTATAAATTTTTTTTTTATCAACAAAAGACGTTTTCTTTTGCCCCGTAATTTTACCCTTATTCGTCATAAACTCACTTTCTACTTGTGTATCTTATTTCATCAAAGGTTTTTCTAAATCCAATATGTCATTGGATCAACAGAGTAAAAGCGTTGAGTTGGGTTATTCCAACTCTCAACGCTCAACTGAATCCCAAACTTCAACGGAAAGAGTGTTGAACGAGTCCACCAAACGTAACAGTTTTGATCAATTAAAACAGTCTGCACAAAAGGATAGAAACCGTTTATCGCACATGTTGGATGTCTTCAAGAAGGATAGTTCCGATGAAGATATTATCGTTGAGCCACAAGTTGATCAAGATGAAGATGACGATGACGATGACGATGACGACGCTGATGATTTCATCGTCAACAAGAGAGATTCAGGTTATTTACCAAATTCCTCGACAAATAAGAGATATTCTGCTGATGTGTCAAGTCTCGTTTCAAACCAACCTCCAAAACACGATAATGCCCAACTTTATTCCATCAAGAACGAATCTGAATTCCAATTTGAAGTAGCACAACCTCAAATCATCTCCACCAACACTACAACTACAACCACAACCACAACATCCGACCACAGTTCGACCTCCACATCAAACTCATACCACACTGCAACCAATTTGAACGATTCCAACGCCAGTATCGACAAGAGAAGATCTGTGATTTCCGACTACGCTCCAAGTATCCATGAGGTTAACTCATTTGCCGTGGATGAGGTCGTCACCCAACAGAACAATTTGAGACCTTCTGTAGTGATGGTTTCCAGATCCCATTCCAAAAATTCCAAAAGTTCCAAAAAGACGTTAAGCGCTGATGCAGAAACTTTACAATCACACGTCAAGAACAAAGAAAGTGTTGTATCGTCAACCACAAACAGTGATGAATCTTCGAAATTCACATCGTCAACACTGAGTGCAAAAGATACCCAATTCAATGTTTCTTCTACAGAGGTTGTTGGTGAAATCCCACCAGTACCACTCCCACAATCCACAATCTCACCGATCAAAGAAAGAAATTCCTCGTTGGATTCGTTCAATTTTGATATTGGTCCATTACTCACAAAGAAAGAAGAAGCCGTGCCATTGGTTTCGGAAAGAAGCACAACGACTTCATTGGATGTTACTGTGCCACCAAGATCACCAAATAGACCAATCAGCTCTTCATCGTTAAGAGTTCCGTTGAAAAAACTTAAAGGAAGTCATCTTGATATTCCTGGAAGAAAAACCAAATCTGTTGATATAAGACACATTGATCTTGAGATTGATTCTCAAGTTTCAGATCATCACATCGGTGAAAAACAGTTGGAACAACCTGTGCCTTTGCCTGTGGAAGATTCAACATCGTCAAGAACAACCTCACAGTACTCAGGAGACAATCCAATCGGTGAAGAGCCGGCAGGCCATTCCGAATCTTTCAAACCACCATACGACTTCCCATTACATTCCCATTCCGAATCAATCCAAACGTTCCATTCTGTACAATCATCACAATCATTGGAAAGCACCTCTTCAAAGAAGAATCCAAGACCACTCCCACCACCACCATTACCTAAACATGAGCATACTCCTACGAAACAAGCTGATCGTTCATTAGATCAAACTCAAGTTCAGCAGGAGGATGATGGATTCATTACCGATGAAGAAGATGCGAAGAAAGATACACATACGATAACTAACGTTCCTGCACCAGTATCGAATTCCAAGAAGAAGATCAAGAGACATTCTAAGGATTCAAAGAGAAAATCCAAAAAATTCAACCACGATACTTTGGCACAATTACTACAACTTACAGAAGGTACAATAATTGGTGAGGAATTTCAAAACATTGGATTGGAAAATAGTGATAAACAACTCTTGGAAAGACTCGTGGATAGTTTGAGTAGGTTGACTGCAGATATGGTTATCGATGTTGATAGAAGAGAAGAAAGTGTCAAGAGATTGAACAAAGCTATCAAGGCTCTTGAAGGATTCTGATACTCCTATGAGCAATATTTACATAACCAGGTGTTTTTGTGTTTTATTTTTCTGCTTTCATGATATAGTACTGATAATAAACCACCCCCCTCCCCTTACTTTAATGATGGTGTGGTTTCGTAAATTTTTGTACAAGTATTTTTGTGTAATCTCCGACCCGATTTTTTTTCCACCGGGTCGCCGCCTAGCCTCCGCCTCTCAATAGCCTCCTTACGCCCTGGGCCCGCCCTCTGACCGCCCCAATGCCTAGTGTATTTTGAGATCACTACAACAAAAGTCTCTCCGGTAATGCTTGCGGTTATCAACACATCTATACTGCCCTTTGTCTGGCTCCAAAAAAACTAATGAACGGCTTCACTAACCTGAACTAGCAGCTGCAGCTGCTGTTGCTGCTGTAGAGACAGCGACATTGATCTCCTTGGTATCATTAGCCTTCATTGGATTAACGGACTTATTATCAATCTCATTCTCATTCTTCCAATGTCCATGGACAGAATAAATACCCATTTTATCATCAATGACTTCTAAATCCAATTTTCCCTCCACGATTTTGTTGAAATTTGGATGTTCAATTTTCCAGTCAAGTCTTTGACATAGATAACTTGCAACGTCATCACAATAACCTAAAATACTAACGTCAAATTCCGTATGGTTGATCATATCCTTGTTGATTAAAATTTGCGGTACGTTTGGATTCACTTTATGAACTATCTCACTCACCGGAGCAACTTTTAACGATGTTCCAATACAAAGCAATAAATCACATTTGTTCAAATCATTTTCCAAATTATCATAGAATCTTTTAGGTAAACCTTCTCCAAAGAAAGTGATATTTGGTTTCACAATACCAAAAGACTGTGGTTGATAATCTGGATTCTTATTAAATCTTCTCCTTCTCTCGGCTTGACATTTTTTGCAAACTGGTAATTCAGGTTTTCTAATATATTTCTCAATACTAGACCCTTTGAACTCATGTTTACAAGTTTGACATGTAGCTCTAGCGAATGAACCATGACATTGGATAATTTTTTCCGCTGGAAGTCCGACGTTTTCTTCCAAATTATCAATGTTTTGAGTGTAATTTCTTAAAAGTTTTCCCTTATCGTATAATAGTTTAACAAAAGCATGCAGTGGTGTAAACACATTTGGAGGAGGTAAGATCAGATGTGCAACGGTATAAAAAATGTTTGGATTGTGTCTGAAAGTATCAAGATCAAAGACTTCTTGCGGATCATCGATATCCAACTCTGGTAAATTGGCATAGATACCTTTAGCTGATCTGAAATCAGGTATACCTAACGATGTTGAGATACCGGCACCTGTCAAAACCAAAATCCTTTTGGCCTTCTTGATCTGTTCAACCGCATCTTCCACCGTGCTGATGTCATCTAATCTCGTTCTTGACGATAAAACTTTCTCAATGGCTTTTCTTAATAGTGTCACTATATTCACGAGATTCTTCTCCTCATCATCAAACTCATCGGTTAATCCACTTGATAGTTTCACTGTGTTGAATCCCAATAAAACAATAACCCAAATTATATCGGCATTTGACGGCTTATCAGGTAAGAACTCATTTAAAAACACCTCGAGTCCCTTTTTCTTCAAAAATTTTCTGGCGTTGTACGTTTCATCTCTGGTGAACTCTGGGAACACCCATTTCCCATCGATTTTACGTACTTTTTGCTTCTTCTTTCTGTCTGGCAAGTTGAAATCAGGTTCTTCCTGCGCAGGCGACGAGCGCGATGAGTCTTCAGAACCAGATGATACGTCTATGACGTCTGCCCCTGGACCACTGGTTGAAGATGAGGGTTGTGTAGATAGTGATGGTGATGGGGAAGGTCTCTTGGTGCCATTTTGATTGTTTGTGGATGGTATGGTGGAACTCTCGAGTGGGCGCTTTCCGGAGACACCGGGTCCGTTCAGATCGGTGCTCATAATACCTTCGGAGTCGATGAAGTTGTTCAAAGAGAAGTTGTTTCTTGTTTTTGTTTTTGTTAAGTTTGGTTCAGATTTTTCTCTGGTTTCTTTTTTTTTTTTTTTTTTCTCCGAGTTGTTAGAAAAAATCTCATCTTGATCAGCATCTTTGAATAGCATTAAATGGTCTTGATTGACGTTGTTTATAGTCGGTATCATTTTGAAGTTTGGGCCATGTGGTAGCGTAGGTTTGAAATTGCAAGATCCGCTGATTTCTATACTTCGGGGATTTCTGTAGCATAGGGGGACTCCATACTCAGCTCAAGAACTTCAACCCTTATTCCAGCATCAAATTATGAGCAAAACTGGCTCTCTAAAGATTGCGGTTGATACTTCACACTATAAACTATCCTATTGCATCCAAATTAATCTGAAAATACCTTATTCATTGTCCACTTGACTGCTCTTAACTTTAATATCATTCACCCGTAGTTACCCGGATAATGCTCTTTATTATCCATGTTTCAGCATCGGCGATCTTACTCAATTAGACGAGAGAATACCTCTTTGTCTGGATATCTATGACAGCTGCAGAGGAAAAAGGCGGCCAGAGTATATTTGATGTACAACGTCGCCCGTAGTCTTGCCTATTTCTATTAAAGAGCTCATTCTAAACCGTACTATGCGCCAATAGGCCGCGCTCCGTAAATTCTCCAGAGCTCCCAACTCTCATGACAACTCACAAAATGACCACTTCAACCGTCTTAGGTTCTGTCAATTGTGACTGCTTAGGACTCTATGAAAAGAGACAACACAATTCTTTCCAGATCGATGTACACTAAAATATGGTTTACTATCAATCGTAGCTCCCGTTCCCATCACGTGTTTTGTCACGTGGAAATCTTCTTCTTTGCACGTGATTTATACCTCGATTTTTTTTTTTTTTTTTTTTTTGCCCATCAAATGAAAACCAAATTAAAAGAACCACAAACAAAAGACGATATCTTGAAATTGACTGTGTCAACTTTGGACAAGAAATGAGCAGTAATAGAGTCGTACGTCTTCCAAAGCTAGAGAGACTCCGTGCCAAGAATCCTGTCGTTGAGCAAGGTGTCAGTCCGTGTGTCGTTATGATGTCTTCTCTACTGAACTGTTGGGCATCAAATGGTGAAGGTCATGAAAAATGTAAACTGTTAGAGAAGGATTTGAAAGCATGTATGGAGACAAGAGTAAGTGATTTTATTGATATTTTATTCAAGTTGTCTCTCTCCGTGGAGCAGTTTATTTGGATTTTTTCACACCATTTATGGGAAGGTTTTACTAACACTATAATGAAACAGTCAAGAACTAAGAGTGCTAGATCATCAATCAATTATCACGCTGATCGTCTGTTCCCAAGAATTGGTGGTAAACCTCACGATTGAAAAACTTGGCTTATTGCTTTGATGAATGTTATTTATGAATTGAAAAACTTACTCGCTCCCCACAAAGAACCACCACAAACCCACCATCATTTGCATTACTTTGAAAACATCATTTGAGTTGCTTGTATATATATATACTGGGGATGAGGACGTTGTATATTAGAATCTCATGGGCTATATAATGGATACGATTGATGTAGATCTTGGAAATCAACTATATAATACAGACACAAAGTTGATAATAGAATGATCATTTTATTGTCTAACGATCAAATCTTCAAAAAGAGCATCATATTACGAGCCACTAACAAATGGATAAAAATCCGAGCAATTGGCTCAGTATTACCGGTTAGAGCAAAAGTGCCTCATTGCTTCGTTGCATCATCGAATACACTAAAAAAGGAGCTGCAATCATGCCTGGAGTACGCCAACCAGATCGGGCAAACTTGCAGCAATATGGAGTTAGTCTGTAGTTCTATGCATTTCAGTACTCGCTGTATTGTGGCTATTATCAATGTATCTCTAGCTCTCGGTTATATCGTCTTTTTGCATTCAATATTTGAGAGTCATGGTTTTTTTGCTTGTTTTACTTTTTTCATGGTTTCATGAATGTTCCAGCTTGAGAATCTCAACACCAAGCTCAACGTTAGCAGAGATGCCCTCTTTCCACCTCTGGTCGAGATATTTCAGCACAGGTTCAGCATCTAATTGTTCCGCTTTTCTTGTGTCATTCACACTTTGGATCTTTCTTCTCTTTTCCTTGAGACTTTCTTCGATTCGTTCATTTGATGCCTCCATCAAGTCATTGCTCAAAAGCCATTGGTTCTTCCCATACTGAGAGTAAATTTTTAGAAAATTTTGCTTTAGGTAAGTATAAGCAATAGACTTTTTCAAAGAATCGTGATTCTGGATGTCTGAATATTGAGATAGATCTATGCCACCAAGTGAGAAGTCTTCATCATTGAGCTCAGCTGTTGATATACCATCTAGTAACTTGCTGTTATTTGGCAAAGGGTAAAGTTCCTCAACTTTTGGATGTATCTTGTTCATATCCAACGATTCTAACTCTTTGTCTATAAGTTGTTGTATCTTTTGTCTTTCTTCATCTGTAATCTCCTCGTCAATGTCTTGTGGATCGTTAGTTAAAAAATTCTTTTCAAACATAAGCTTCCGTTCTAACTAAGAAAGTACATACAAGGCAAAGAATCCAAAGGTTCGTACTCCATCATGGTTGAGTGGTGTTATCTTTTTTTTTTTGCCTTGTTGCTGGACTCTTTTGGCTCACAAAATCTTTCTTTTCCACAAAGCACTTCTTGATTTCTGCCCGAACCAAAGTGAGAAGAGAAGGGAATTGATTATCACCATAAATTTCTTTCAACAAAACAGCCCAAAAGGCCTCTTGCACAGCGTCTAAATAGCCATGATTCTTGTTTCATCTTGAACTCTGTGTTCCATTTGAGATTTTCTCAGGATCTTTCCCAATGATAAATCAGCGTAAACGATATCTGGCTATGATGAACTTACCAAATATAGACAGACGCCATACCCTACTAAACAACCGTGTTCATTGACTCCCCAATGCATCAAACAGGTTGATTAAAGAATTCATCTATCGTTTCCACAAGTGTTGCTCCCTCCACCCCTACCTATATCATTCTATACATCAACTGGGCGTGCCTCTATCACCTACTGTCTTCGAGCACACTTTGAAAGATTAGCTAATACAACAAAGCGTCTAGTATATAGGGTCCTTAACGATGAGTTATCTCTTTTGAACACAATTCTTCTGTTTTTGACACTTGGCACTACGACACAACAAGCTTGACGTGATCCATACTCCGCACACCTCTTAGATCAATCAGTCAGTTTAAACGAAGCAATCTCGTTTTTGTTCGTACCAGTTCCTTCCCCGGCTTGCTCCGCGAATATTCATTTACCGAGATCTCTCTGGTTTCTCTCTCTCTTCGTTTAACATTTTTTCTCGTTCATCTCGCTCGCGCCTCGTTTAAAATGTGTTTTTTTTTTTTTTTTTATTCGATGTGCTAAACGAACAACAAACGCGCGTTGGGCGTTTATAAACAAGAAAACATCCACTTTTTCACCACACCTTTTTGCATAGCCAACCACCTTAATCCAGATCAATTGAAAATGTCTGACATCAAGAAGACACAAGCTGAGTTCTCTAAATCCCTTCACGGTGATACCGCCAACACCAAAACGGGTCTTTCTGCTCTTTTAGGTAAGAACAAAGCAGCTCAAGAAGTCGCTGTTTCAGACTATCTCAAGCACTGGGATGGGAAGACCGACAAGGACGCTGAAGAGAGAAGACTGGAGGACTACAACCAATCGACACACTCCTACTACAACGTCGTCACAGATTTTTACGAGTACGGTTGGGGTACCTCTTTCCACTTCTCAAGATACTACAAAGGTGAGCCTTTCGGTCAAGCGACTGCTAGACACGAACACTACCTAGCCTCAAAGATCGGTATCAAAGACGGTTGGAAAGTCTTGGACGTTGGTTGTGGTGTTGGTGGTCCAGCAAGAGAGATTGCCAGATTTACCGGTGCTCATATCACTGGTTTGAACAACAACGATTACCAAATAGAAAAAGCCAACTATTATGCTCATAAATATAAACTAGCAGATCAACTAAACTTTGTTAAAGGTGACTTCATGAACATAGATTTTGAGCCTGAAACTTTTGATGCTGTTTATGCCATCGAGGCTACAGTACACGCTCCAGTTTTAGAAGGTGTCTACAGTGAGATCTACAAAGTTCTGAAACCAGGTGGTGTTTTCGGTGTTTACGAATGGGTGATGACTGATGCCTATGACGAGACCAATCCTGAACACAGAAAGATCGCTTATGAGATCGAAATCGGTGATGGTATTCCAAAAATGTACTCTGTTGACGTTGCTAGAAAAGCTCTTCAAAATGTTGGTTTCACCATTGACTTTGAACAAGATCTTGCAGACCTGAATGATGAGATTCCATGGTATTATCCGTTGACTGGTGAGTGGAAGTACATGCAAAGTTTCTACGATATCAGTACTTTCATCAGAACGTCAAATCTTGGTAGAAAATTTACCACTTTCTTTGTTGGTGCCTTGGAAACTATTGGTTTGGCTCCAAAAGGTTCCCAACAAGTTACTTTGGCTTTGGAAGAAGCTGCTGTTGGTCTAGTTGCCGGTGGTAAACAAAAACTATTTACTCCAATGCAATTGTTTGTTGCCAAAAAACCATTAGACGCTAAATAATGACATTTGTGTTCTTAGTTTGTTGTTGTTGTTGTTGTTATCAAATCTTCACTTCTTGTGCTTTGCCTTCTGGTCCCAGTTAATGTTGATCTCTTTTCTTGTTGCAGATCCTTGTTGGATAACCCTTGCTTGTACCATTTATGTTCTTTTGCATATTTTTCATACTTCATATTCATAATTACCACGTTGTTATTTGAATCTGGCAATTCTTCTTGAACTGTAGACGAAACCATATCGTAGCTACAATATTTTGATATGTCACGTTTTGTTCGTATTAAGACTATCGACACTTCTAGAACTTATAATGCGCCAATTTGAAAGCTGGAGGCTGTGCCAATGCACTTGTTGGTCTTTCAACAACGATCAACTGGGCAATTTGCTTGTCCTTCTTTTCAATTGGTGTCGAACTGGCAGCAAACAACAATGGTTTATATTTGTGTGTGATCCAGAATGGAGTTCCATTACTCTCTGTCTTGTCATTCTTTAGTATATCTAGTCTCTCGGCGTATCTTGCAGCGTCGAATGCCAGTTCATCTAGATCATCATCACTGTCACCTTCATCAGCCTCTTGTTCAAGATTGACGTGCACACCGATCGTGCTTCCTCTTCTGTTTCTCTTCTTCTCTTTTCTCTTGTTCAGCAGTGGGATGTTCAGCTTCAGGTTGAAGTACACCAGCCAAGTGGCACCGTAAATCCAGACTTTGTTCTCGTCAACCTCGTCAAAGAAAATACCAAGAGGACTTTCATCTAGACTTGTGAATTGTAATGGCAAGAACTCAGAGTTGATCTTGGACCAAGTAGTTAAATGAACAGTCGAGTCGGCAGAGTTCAAGTCAAATTCGTAAATCTTGTTCTCATGGGTCAAAACAATTAGGGTCTTCCTTGGTGATACTTCAAGCCTGTGAATGTAACTTGAAAGTCTCAAGAATGGTGTAGACTCGAATTTTGCTGTGTTATCAAGATCAATTACATCAATGGAACCAGAAATTCTAGAGATGATCAGTTTGTTATGGAAAATTTTGATGTGGTTAATGTTATCGATATATGTCAGCTTGGACTTGGAACGTGGTGTTTCTGAAAGTTCGTACTCGACAATGTTCTTCAGCGAGTCTTCGCCTTCAGAATCATCATTGTCAAGGTCAATCTTATAAATCTCGTTCTCAGGCGTCGTCAAAATTAGAGCCTCGTTACCATAGAATACAAGTTGATTGGACCCTTGGTTGGTTATATTTGTATGATCAATCTTGGTGATTTTTAGTTTGTTGGAGTTAGATTTCGGTGTCAGTTTGAATAATTTAGTCGTGGTTAGTCTTCCAACGGCAATCAGTGTACCGTCTTGTGAGAATGCAACGGTTGTAATATTCTCGTCATCAGAAAGAGTCAACTTTGACACGAGCTCGTACGAATCTTTCACAACTTCATCAACAACAATGTCATCTTCATCTAGAAGTTCCACGGTCTTTGGTGCTATTCTCCAAATCTTGACCGTTTGATCTTGCCATGAAGCTAACAGCCTCTGCTTTTTATTGTATGTCACATGTTCCTTTTGTGGAATGAAGCTAATCTTCTTGTATTTGCCTTCAGTGAACGTTTTGTTGGGAGTGATGACTAGCGTCTTCTCAACTCCACCGGAAACCAGAAAATCAAAATTCTTCGACTCGTATGACGCCATGGATCTAACATCATTGGAATGCAGCAGTCTGTTAGATGTGTTTGTCCATCTTGATTTTGTTTGTTGGAATCTATAAATCTTTCTGTCCACACCAGCAGTGAACACATTTTCGTTCGTCAAATCAGTACTCAGTGTCAAGATATCGGCATCGTGCACTTTAAAACTTTGCGACAAAGTGTAATTAGCAAAATCCCAAAACTTAACAGAACCTGTAGAATCACCAGAAACAATCTGATCTAATGTTGGAAGATATAGAACAGACCACACTAAAGTGGCATCGGTCTTTGACTTGTCAACTCTCATAGTTGAGATCAAATTGTATCTGTTGTCACCACTTTCGACGTCATTGAAACTCCAAACTCTGATTCTACCATCTGCACAACCCCCTACAACAAAATCATTGGCTTTCCAAGTCAAGCTCAGCACTCTTTGATCTTGTCTCTGCAAGAAGGCATGGTGTTCAATGGATCCTGGACCACCAGAAATATCGACAACAACAACAGTACCATCATCACATCCTAAAGCAATCTTATCCTGAGCCTCGTTGATTGCAATGGACCATATAATAGCAGCATTACAATCAAAGTTCTTCAACGGTAGACCTGTTTGTAGATTCCATTCAGTGATAACAGTTGACCCACCGATGGAGAACAGTCTAGGAGATTCACTTTCCCTGGTCGACCATACTATTCCTTCGACACTGGAATCTCTAGCTCCTTGCAAAATAGTCTCTTGGATCCATCTATGCTTTGGATTCCAGATCTCAATATCACCATTGTTTCTAGCGACGGCGAGTCTTAAATCAGTAGGAGCAAATTTCGAGGTAGAAGGATGAGAGAAACTTAGATTTGTGATTGTATGCGGCGTGTAATCCACAAACCTACAGCGATGTATATCAGCCATGTCTCCCGTATGAGTTCTTTATGCGATGAGCTTCATTTTGTTGTTAAAGGTAACTTGGTGGAAATTTTTTTTTGTTAAAGGCGAGAAGTGTTACCCGGTTCTGATCATCTAGTCACGTGCAAATTTAGCTGCTCGCGAACTTAGTCTATGTTGTGCCAAATTGTTTGTTTTGATTTTGTGTTTTTGAAAATAGTAAACAAACAATGAACCGCCTTTGAAGCACAGTGGAAGCAGAGGAGAGAAAGAGACAGATGAGTGCCGCCGTACGAAACCAGAATCCTGCAACAGTTCAGAGGCTCTCCACTCCAGAACAGATCCAGAACGCGTTGGCTAGGGTTTTTCAAGACTCTCAGAGCTCTGTTGCTGGTCATCGTAAACAAGTGAATATCTTGAAAGCCGTGTTACTGAGAAGTGTTGAGCTCGATCACGAGGACAGTTACCACTATTTCTTCTGCAAGCTCGTAAATAAGGTGCTTGTGGTGAAGAAAACTGAAGCTGCTGGTGATAGAATCGTGAAATTGGTCGCCAGTTTCATCTTGAGTCTTCAAGATGACTTCTCTAAAAGCGAAGAGGATGAAGGTGATGCTGAGGCTGAAGATAATCCATTCACTAGATTCGTTCACGCTTTTATAACACATTTGCTCAGAGGTATTGAGTCTAAAGACAAAAATGTGAGATACAGAGTTGTTCAGTTTTTGGATTTTGCAATGAGTGGCCTTGGTGAGATTGATGATAACCTTTATGAAACATTGATGTGGTCCTTGGATAAAAGATTGCATGACAAGGAGTCAACTGTGAGAATCAAGGCACTTCACTGTATTGCCCGTTTCCAAGAAACCGAACAAGATGAAGATTTCGATGAGGTTGATGATGCTACGAGTAAGCTATTAGTTGCAATTCAAAATGATCCAAGTCCTGAAGTTCGTCGTGCTGCCTTGTTAAATTTAGTCAAGACGCCTTTGACCAAACATTATCTTTTGGAAAGAGCCAAGGATACAAATACCATCAATAGAAGATTGGTTTACTCCAAGGTCATTCAAGATCTAGGTGACTTCAGAACCATTGATTCCAAAACTAGGGAAAAATTACTTGCTTGGGGTTTGAAAGATCGAGAAGAGGTCGTTCGTAAAGCATGTGTCAAAATGTTTGCTCAAGACTGGCTAAATACTGTTGATGGTGATTTGATTGAATTATTGGAAAGATTACACATCACACATTCTGAAGTTGCAGGATTAGCAATGAAAGAATTTTTCCAAACAAGGAAAGATATCCTGTCTAAGATCACGTTTCCACCAGATATATGGACAAAATTGACCCCTGAGATTTCGTTCTTGGCAAGATCGTTTTATTACCATTGTCATGAGCATACATTAAACGATATAATTGATCAGAATTATCCCGAATCAGCAGAATTGGCAAATCTATTAGCAAGATATCTTGAAACCAGAAAACAATTGGAAAGTTTGGATGATGCTGAAGATTTAGATTTTGTCATTGAACAACTTTTAACTATTGCTGTTGATTATGATTTCAGTGATGAGATTGGCAGAAGAGCAATGTTACAAGTCATTAGGTCATCATTGAGCAATGATAGACTTACGGATAAACTGATTAAAGTTGCATTACAAGTCTTGAAGAAACTCTCGATCAATGAAAAAGACTTCTGTGCAATGGTTGCTGAAATCATCGCGGATGTTAGAGATAGTGATCTTCAAGAGGATGAATCCGAACAACTTGAAAGTGAAAACAGTATCATCCATTCGTTATCCATTTGTAAAGCCATGCTTCAGTTGACAGTTGAACCATTGAAGGATAACTTATCCATCACATCTTTGATTGACACGTTAATCAATCCAGCAGTGAGAAATAATCAAAGTACGATAAGAGAGCTTGGTACGGAGGCTTTAAGTCTTTGTTGCCTGTTGGATCTACAGTTGGCAACTGATCAGTTGTACTTATTCGGTCTTTGTTTATCGAAAGGCCATGAAGAGTTGAGGATCATTGCAATCAAAGCCATCTTTGATATTTTATCTATTCATGGTACTAAAGTTCTAGATGTTGATGAAGGTGTTGACTCTTTGTCTTTCCATAAGTTGCTTTACAGAACGTTGAAAAATGATGGATTACCTGAGGTTCAAGCCTTGGCTGCTGAAGGTTTGTGTAAACTTTACCTTGCAGATATTCTCAACGATGATGAACTTTTTGAAACGTTGGTAATTACCTATTACAATCCTGTCAATTCTGAGAATCAAAGTTTATTACAGGCCTTCACTTTTTGTCTTCCAGTTTATTGTTTCTCCCATCCCCAACATCAGGAAAAGATGAGTAAAGTTGCTGCTGATGCATTCAAGAGATTATACACTGCACATATTGAAGATCAAGAAGATCAAGAACAGGAGCATGAGATGGTTTCACCGATCACGATATTACAACAATTGATCCATTGGACTGATCCTGCAAATGTTGTCAATCAGGACGAATCAAAATTTGAAAGTTCAGTTACACATCTGAATCTGGCCATTGAACTTTTGAAAACATTGGAGGAGAAAGATAGTAAGAAGTATAGGAAATTGATTTTAACAAATTTATCGAAATTTCATATTGGAACGCAAATCAAAGTGAAAGATTTGATCAGTTTGCAAGAGGTCCTGAACGATATTGATGAGATTATTCAAGAACAAGACGTTCCTTCGAAGAATGCCTTCAAGAAATTCCAGAACAAGCTTTACGCCTTGGTTAGTGAGGCTCAAGCAAGAGAGAAAGAAAACATACCTGAAGAAGACGTTGAATATTCGGTAATTTTGGAACATCAGGATGATGATAAATCCGATGATAAGAAGGAAGAAGTTGACGAGGAGTTTGAAGAAGAACAGAGTCGAATATTGGAAGAATCTCAACAACAGCATAACGACGAGCTGAAATTGGAGGAAGATGTTGATGAAGATGTCTTGAAAGATCTGAACGATGATGTGGAAGTGGAAGTGGAGGTTGAAAAATCAAATAGAAGTCTGCTGGATGATACGGATAGTGAGAATGAAGATGGAAGCTCGCAGGATTTAGATGGAGATTTATCAATGGAGTGATACTCGATTTAGTTGTTTTGTTTTGTTCTGTTTTGTTTATGGTTGTAATTTATACGGTTAATGATACTCATCAATCATTGATCCAGTAGCAACTACGATATTTATGATTCCCAAATACTACCGACCAAGAAGCATAGACAGGTTTTGTACCAGGTCGTCAAATGGATAAGAACATTATTTAGAAGAAGATGAATGAGAAGCTCCACACAAGATTGAAGGCTCATTGTCATTTCGGGGTGCGATTGGAAGAGATACTACTGTAATAACTATCCATATACAGAAAGATTTCACTATTCTAGATCACACACTCATTGAAGCTGTCTTATTCTGGGATTTCCCAACGAAGCTGATTGGAAATATCTCTTCAAAGCGAAGAGAAAAAAAGATTACATAATCTCCGCGAAAAGAAGAAGAGAAAAGTGGTTAGAGACACATTATAGCGAGGACAGCTTTTTGACAAAATTATCAGATAAATGTCAAGTTACACATATCAAAAGCTGAGCTGATTAACCGGCAGAATTTGGTAGTAGCGGTATGATTAAACTATCAAAACAGATATATTAATACAACTATTAAAAAAAAATACAGTCTCTTTAAATTACTTTTTCAAATCTCAGGAAGAACCCTTGCAGCCTGGAACCAAATTCTGGCAGCAGCTCCTGATCCAATCAACGTCTTAACCAGTGGTTTATCCTTCAATGCACCTCCACCTTCCTGAGCACGTTCTTCGGGATTAGGATCGAACTTCTTGGAACCTCCAAATTGTTTTTCGTAGATATCCCAAATTTCAGGGGAGATTCTATGAGCTTCAAACATTTGGAAATATAATCCATCCTTTGGATCGAAATGGTATTTTCTGAAATATTCCAAATGTCTTTTGAACTCTCCTCTGATTGCATCTGCTGTGGATTTTGGAGCCTTGTCTCCAATGATCAATAGATACTCAGCAAGTCCTTCAAACAACAATTGAATGAAATAAGAAGGATCTCTCCAATATCTTCTATCAAACTCGTTGTAATCTCTATTGAACAAACTCTTGTTACGATTAGTAGCTGCTGCTGCCAAATCATTAGAAATCTTCAACCATTTTTCATCCTGTGTGAACTCGTAAATCAAAGCTGCAGCATTCAACGTTGTTCCTGTGTTATAGGTCCACTTCATCCCATTTGGACCTCCTTGGGCATTCTTATCGATACCATCAACAATCAATCCATCAGAAGAATCTTTCAGGTGTTCCAATTGCCAATCAATAGCACGGATTGCAAAGTTGACGTAATCTTTTTGTTCGTTAGGAATGAATTTGGCGATTCTTAAACATGCCAAACTGACCTCTGAATTTGAAATGGCACTGATGTAAGGCTTATCTCTATGCCATAAGACACCTCCTTGTATTTTGGCATCTTTATCCGAGTTCCAACCACCAATCAGATAACGAACCAATTCACGACCCCTGTCCAAATATTCTTTCTTTTGTGTAACCTCGTATGCAGTTATCAAAGCAGAGGCGACTTGTGCATCATCATCGTAATAAATGTCCTTGTTGCCGTTGAAGTTCTCCACCGCACAATAACCATAGTACTGGGGACTTCTGTATCTGTACAACGCCTGGATGACAGGATCGATCAATGGACTCAATTCTTTAGGATACACACGAGCACCATCAACGATTGCTTGAGCTGCAACGGCAACTGACCAAACGTTGAATCTATTCTCGTCGCCATATGTCCCTGAACATTTTGGTCTTGGAGAGATGAAAGTATTCTTTTGTGGGTTCCAAAAATGATTCCAGAAATTGACCGTGACGTTATATCCTTCTAAAGCTGGATTATGAACTGGTGGATTAGTCATTGTGGTTATTGTTCAATATAAAGAGAGAAATTTAATTGATTGTTGGAAGAAGGAGAAAGGGATCTGAAATTTCACTTTGTTTTGCCTTGCTCATTAAAGTTGCTGCTGCTGGCTGCGGACTGGGTGGGCGTGCGTTCGCGGGCTTCGAACCACGACGATGGAAAATCTCACCAACACAAGAGAAACGAAACGTGGTCGTACTTGAACTACATGCAGATGGTCAGGCTGAAGAAGAGAGTCAGATGTCTTCAACATCGTCACAAGTGGATACGCTGAAAGTTACGCGGGAGACACTGAAACTTGTCGAACAGCTGACGTCGAAGCTGGCTTCTGACTTGGACAAGTTGTGCTATGGTTCAGGGGTCGTTGACAAACATTTGCAGCAGTTGAAAGACAACGTCAAGAGAGTTTGAAGCGATGTGTGTTATTACTAACTCTGAATCCGATAATGCTCACAACATATGAATAGATGATTTTGCGAGTTGGCGACTTTGTCTATGAAGCTTTTAAAGAAACAACGGTACGTGTCAACGACGATTTCACACAACTGTACATCTTAATGGGACGTCTCATTTAGACAACATTCTTCGTGTAGGTTGATGAATAAACACAACGTCATAGATCATTATTTCATAAATGGTATGACGTATAGTCTTTTCTAAAGGCCACAGACTTGAAAAATATTCACAGGACGTTCACTCAAAGTTGTCCCAGACCTTTGAAGTTTTTCAAACCAGTATTGATATTGTTTTTATGAGCTTTTTTTGGGGTCCCTATCAGACGTTCATCACCAAGCAACTTGATGTTAGTGCTCGGAATGATTTGATTTCTGTTTTGGCAACGGACTTTGAGAAGATCAAGATGTTAATATTGTAACGTACCTCTTTTTGGAGTTATCTGGCTCCAACAACACTTACAAGAGATCTGTATAGTTGCTACAAAGCTCATGTTTGATTAATTAAGGCGAATTTACATTTATGTGCAAAATAAAACATCAAACAAGACTTGAACAAACAGCGTCATCATTTCTTGGAATTATCGCTGGACTCACCGTCAACTTCTTGAACGTTGTTAGAATCGTCATCGGCCAACTCTTTCAAATCAACATCCAAATCTCTGGCAACTCTCTCCTCCAAGTTCTTGATGTCCATCAACCCGTAAACGGCAATGGCAACCAATCCAAGAATACCAGCAACACACGAAAAGGTGAAAGCCACGATACCTTTGGCGGTGAAACCAAGTGGTATAGTCTTATGTTGGACGTTCTCTCCTTTCAAGTTCAAAAAGTCAGTGTTACCAGCAGCGTTAGTCAAAACGTTGATACCGACATCTTCACAAATATCCTTATGGTTATCGGTCAATTGTTGAGAGGAATTGGCTTGGATTTCCAATGGAGCCTCAATGAAAGCAAGGGCCAAACCTTGCTCCAAATGCCATTCGATATGACAATGGTAGAACCAAACACCTGGGTTGTCAGCTTTAAATCTCAGCACCATATTTGATTGCTCTCTGATGTAAACGACATCTCTCATCATTGGATATTCAGGGTACGCGGCATGATCATCAGGATCGAAATGAACAAATGGATCATTATCGTCGACAGAATCAGCTCTGGCAATTAATTGGAAAGCATGTCCGTGTAAATGGAATGGATGCTTACCGGTATCCTCATTGTTCATCACAATATCGACGATATCATCTTTTTGCAAAACAACTGCATGAGTGTTGGAACCATAAACAGCTTCATTAGTGGCCAAATCTCCAGCAGCAAGAGCAGTCAACAACAATGGGGTCTTAGCATGGGTATAGGTGATGTTATTGAAGAAAGCGTAGTTGACACCATTGTTCAAGTTATCCATAACAACAGATAGTGTCAAAGTGACATCAGCTTCATCGTAAAGTTCAACCTTGTTGATTGGTGTCAAGTAAAAATCATCTAGGTAAGCATCGTTATCCAAAGATGGCACATAGTATTCACCTGGTGTTTCATTGTCATCAGAGTATGACAAGTAATGGGTGGCGTTAACAATTAAATCATCTGGTTGAACGTCCAACATACCGGTATCAACCAATTGCATAATGGCGAAATTCTTATCGGTGGTCTCCTTGGTCTTCAACAAAACGGTATAACGTTGAGCAACGGTGATGTAAAGCATATCAGTGGTGTTTCTCTCAACTGGAATACCATCAACTTCGATAACGTCAAACTCATGATCTTCAATGAAGAAATAATATGAAGTGAAACCACCAATGTTGATCAATCTCAACAAATAGGTGGTGTTTGCTTCAACACTCCAAGTCAAATTTCTAGTGTTATTCAACAGGAAATTTTGTGGAATTGGTTCAGCACCTGTTGGGTTATACTTGTTCAAGAAATCAGGCATCAAAACATCGGTCAATTCATGGTACCATTCAGTCAATGAAATGGACAATTCTTGATCGTAATCTTCACCTTGCTTGTATGGATAATCCTCATCTCTTATGATAAACAAACCTCTCATACCATCCATGTACTGCGAAGCTGTATGGGAATGGTACCAATAGGAACCGTGCTGGTCTGGAACTGTGAAGTTGTAAAGGAAGGTCTTACCTACACCAATTGGACACTGTGTAACCATCTCTGGACCGTCAAATTGAGCAGTACCGTGTTGGAAGATACCGTGGAAATGTAATGATGTGTTTCTATCATCAAATCCATTTGTTAAATAGACTTGAACCCTATCACCTTTGTTCACCTCAATGTTTGGCCATGGAAATTCACCATTACAAGTGATGACTGGTCTCTCGTAGTTACCATCCAAATTAGCAGTACCCCAACCAGTGGTGAAGTTAAAAGTGTGCGTCTTTGCATAGGCAGAAACAATTAAAGAAGCTGAAGCAGCTAGTTTCGTTAAGCTGACCATCTTATCTCTTTTCCACACAAAAGTACTAGAAAGATGTATTACACCTGCAAAGCTTCCGCCAAAAAAAAGGGTCTTGAGACACAACGAGGAATTTGAAAGTGAAGATTGTACTAGGTTTATATATGATCAGCATGTATAAATTTGCCTTTCCTTGAGCTGCTTTTCCCTATTATTCATTCAACGATTCCTGTTGGTTGGCAGATAAAAACATATAGCTTATTTCTTGCAGCAAGACAGAACCGTACCGCGCATAAACGGACAAATTTGGTTTCAACTACACCCTCACTCACGGAAAAGCTCAGACAAATGGCACTATATTTGGTCCAATTGAAAGAAAAAAAGAGCACGAGATTGATCATGACCTCCCTTTCTCTTATACCACTTTTTTCCAGACTCTTGAACCTTGATTCATAGCTATAATTCATCGTGTTTCCATCTTTAAGCTCGGTAAGAATTAAGCTCAATTTCCAGTCTACGATTGGCTAGAAACTTTTTTTGCAATAGGGACAAATATATACAGTGCAGCTGACAGGCCAATTTCCACTCAAAGGCAGACATTTCGGACAAAATCGCGAGTTGTACAGCTATAGATGAAAATGATAATCGCTTATTAAACTAGCATAGTCATTGAAGTAACAGGTCTTTCCTGAGGTTTGGTTTGAGCAGTCCATGTGGAGTATAGAAGTAATCTGCCGTACACTGTATCGTTCCAGTTGATCCCACTAGATAATCAAATCCTCACTGATCGAACATTAACAAGCTGACATTCATTTTGTGTAAGAGACAAATCCCGTGCGTTATCAGATTCATCAGTTTGAAAGCTCTTGGAAGAGAAAAAAGGTCGAAAAAAAAAAAGCTTAATTCTGAACTACGTTTATGCAATTAAATGCATATTTATGCACGTTCGACATACAAGTTCTCGTCACTGGAAAAGAAAACACCTCTAAAAATTTAAGCTTATTTTTTTTTTTTCTCAAACCAAGACATTTGTCACTAGAGGGCTTTTTTTTGGGCTTGCAGAAGACGATGAAAACCCGTAAAATAAGTTCTTGGTATACATTTTGGATTGTTATGTTCCTGAATCTTACTGGCTACAGTCCACAGGACATTATAGCTTTGTCAGCGCCAAATCTTGAAATCATTGAAATGATCTGGAAGCTCGGCTTGATTGATCACTCTTTTCACACAAACGCGCGCTCTCGGGCCCGGTGCAATTACGATATTGAGGCCCATATTATAAGTGTAGCTCAAGACGCTGGTCAGTGTATCTGCCAAAAACTGCTGGAGACCCGCGCGATGAATAGAATTCAATAGCGTGAATCCTCACGAACATTACAATTCATTTTAATATCATGGGGCTGTCCTACGAAGTGAAACTCGACGTATACTTGGAGAGAATGTTAACATCATGTGTAAAACCACGTTCTTCCTGAACCCTTAATCCAACATAATGATGATCATCCGCAAGGTGGCGGGAGTAGGAATATCAAAGCCAGTTAGTTCTCCTCTATAGTAGCTGTTTAATTCCTGGACGCCTCACGCCGGGTGGGAAAGTGAAGGCGGGCCTCTTATAAGCTGTTTTTGAGCTGATCAATCAGATAACCTTAACTTTGGCGGGATTTTACAGTAAGTGTATATTGGGGACAGGACATTTATTGTAGAAATGTCCAAGGCATAGGCTTGTCCTCTGTTGAAAATAAAAAAATAGTACTTTGGGGTGTTAGTTCCGGACAAAGAGAACATCGAGACAGTTTACCAAGGCAAGAGAAGTGAAGAATTTGGCTTATGATTCTAAAGGTAGAGTATGTAAGATATGAGCCGTTCTTCTCTCAGCCAATAGAGTTCAGTGTTTAGGAGGAACTTGAGAATTGCACCTTGGGGCAACCAACAACTCATGTTTAAGTAATTATTAGCCATGGTCCGTTGTGACGGCCGCCTATATTAATTAGGAAGTATGCGAGGACATATGGGTGTACGTTCTTCCTGCCGGTACATACATCTAAATAATCAGATTCATCTGTTGACCAACCTTTGATGACCAGTATAGTTTACTGGATCTCCATAGGTTTCAAAGATATAAGTCTTGTTCAGGATGTTGCTTGTTGTCGTAAATCTTGCAAAGCTGTCACCTTGGAAGATCCGTATTGTTCTCGTTGAGCAGCAAGCAGTACTTTGATGTTCTCGCATAGCTTCCATATTGATTGATATTGATTAGCATATATGAATTGGTTTCTTTGACCATTGTTGTGTTCACAGTATTCTATCAAATAATATGATGCCACTCTATTGTCACAGGGGAGGTTTTCATTGGATTGTTTGAAAGTATGAATTAGGTTGGTGAGCACTTCGTTGATGAACAAATAATTGCTCCTAGAGACTGACCTCAAAAAAAAATGTCTCAGAAATCATAACCAATCTAGGTATATTGGATTAAGAAAACAGCTCGTTCAACAATCTAACATCCACTGGCTTAATTTCAACTGTGGTTTCTGAACTGATTCACTACTTGGCATCTGGATGCTTACGGGCGACACCTTATATACGAATACTCATTAGAGATCTCATGGTTTACGATATACAGCATCTCTTTTGGTCTCAAAACTCAGTGCAGTAAGAGTGTCAGTTTTCGAACCTGTAAGATATATTTCTTCCTTGATACAGCTCAGCTCGCCATGATATATTTGCTCGTTTTATATAGGTGGTGTTACCCGATGTCTTTCACGTGATTTATACCATCGCATCGAACCAAAATCACCCATTTATTTGACATATTCCAATCCAACAAAAATCCACCGAGAAAAAAAACACTTTAACATCGACAGCTAAACTCCCCACCTGACCCTCATTCGATGGTATATTGATCTCAAACCCAGGATGTCGAACATCAAGCCTTCCGATTTACTGAAGGCATCACAGATCTTCCAAAATTTTCAACGCATCTCAACTTCCTTCAAAAAAGTGACAACCTCCATACAGTTGGCACCAGTTAAAAAGCAAGCATATAAACGATCTACAGCACCTACTGCACTTCCTATTGCTAAAATCATCACCACCAAGCTGTTCCCACTATCAATTTCAGAAAGTTTCTCGGACTACAAGACTAGAAAAGACCTGGATACTGCACAGTACAACCTGCTCTCCACACTATCATTTTTCAATAACCCCAATGATTTCAGAGAGACAGAGATATTGAAAGTCGATGTTGGTGGCGGTAATTTTATTAATGAATTTATGATCAAACCTAAAGACGTTGAATACGAAAAACTCAATCATTTTGTCTTGATACATGGTTATGGTGCTGGCCTTGGGTTTTATCTTAAAAACTTTGATCATATCTCGAAGTCAAAAAATTGGTGTATTCATTCTCTGGATCTTTTGGGATACGGTTGTTCGTCAAGACCCAAATTTACAAGACAGAATAATTTGAGTGATTGGTTTGTCACATCATTAGAAGCTTGGCGTCAGAAAAGAAATATTGATTCCATGCTAATGTGCTCCCATTCCCTTGGCTCTTATATGGGTATTTTGTATACGATGGCACATCCAGGCATCGTCAAGAAATTAATGTTGATTTCACCTGCTGGTATCATCAAGCCTTCTATATTACCTGAAAGTCCAGTTTGGTTTGATTTCCTATGGGAACAGAATATCTCACCATTTTCATTAATCAGAAATGCAGGTCCCTTTGGAAGTTTGGTGACTTCAGGTTGGACTTCTAGGAGATTCGCTAACTTGGATCCTAAGGAGCAAGATTATCTACACAAATATGCTTATGCCATTTTCAATGCTCCTGGCTCTGGTGAGTATTTCTTACCTTCGATATTGAGCGCTGGTGCAGTACCTAAGACTCCAATGGTCGACAAAATTGGAAGTATTCAGTGTGATAGTACTTGGTGTTATGGTGATGAAGATTGGATGCCGAAAGAAGGCGGTTTAGAGAGTTTGAGGAGAATCAAAGAGAAAGGGCAGTATGATGGTGATTTAAAAATTATAAAGAATTCAGGACATCACCTATACTTGGATAACTATAATGATTTTAATGAGCTGTGTGTCGATGAGATGAAAAATTACGAAAAAAAGTACGTTTAGATGAAGTTAATTAATGAAAAATGCATATTCAATTTAAAGATTCACTTTTTTGATGATATTATACTTCTTTGTGGGATCGTGGCGGGGGTGTCGGAGGAGGAGGAGGAGGACCCCTAATGCACCATACCCGAGGAAAAATAAGTACCCTCTGACATCATGAAATGTTCGAGTTGTAGTCGTGTTTCTAAATTTCTATTGTGTTCAGTTGCTATTGATCCGACCGTAGTCTGTGTAATTGACAGCTGTCTTGATGCCGGGAAGTTAAAGCCGTAGTGCCGGCGCTGAATCTTTTGTTATCGTTGTCCAAACTGTATGTTCTTTAAATGTAGTTGAACTTGGATTCCATGATTTAACCATAACTACAGATTTGAATACATGCATATTATCAATTAAAGTCATTAGCTTTGATAGATCTACTTGAGCAGCAGTTGAGCTTTACGTTTACCAACACTTTGATCAAGAACAGATTTCACTTCAACTTGAACCTTGTCGAACACAGCAACTTTTCTTTGTGTACCTTTTTTGTCAGTGAAGTTCAATTCGTAGACATCTTCGTTGAATTCAACAGCGTTAACATTGTCGGTCAACTCGTCCAATTTGATCAAACTTTCAACACCGAACTTTGGAACAATCACAACGATACCATTGCTGAAAATTCTGATAATGTATCCTGTCTCTTCACTTTCATTGTTCTTCATTACTTGACCAACATAATATTCGATAGAAGCACGTCCAGCAAACTGGGCATTTCTATGACGCTTGTTGATGTTCTTACAGATCAACTCCATCTTCTGTTTATCTCTGTGACTCAAATCCAACCTCTCATAACCAATAGCAGCAGCTAATTGTCTGTGCGCAACAACGTCACAGTAACGACGAATTGGGGACGTGAAATGGGTATAAATATCAACAGCAAGACCATAATGTCTGAACTCTGGGTAGCCATAGGAACCTGAACTAAAGTACTCCGCGGCCATCATACACCTTGTAGACATGATTCTCACCAATGTGTTGAAGTAATCATCTGTCGAATCAACACAACGATCCAAAGAATCAGCAAGAGTTCTGGAAGATTCCAGGGAAATAGAGAGGTTTTTGCGTACCCTCAGCATGTCATTCAGTTTTTCAAAGTTTGTAGCAGGTGGAGCAGCATGTCTTCTAAGCATAGCAGTTTGTGGGAACTCTTCATAAATCTTTCTAGCAACACTAATGTTTGCTAACAGCATGAACTCTTCAACTAGAGAATTTGTCTCCAAAAGCTGTTTAATTTCAACCTCACCTGGATCTGAAGTTTCACTGTCCATGTGAACTTTCACTTCTGGTGAAGCCAAATTTAAAGCACCAGAATCCAATCTTTTCTGTTTTAGTATCTTAGATAGAAATAGTAAAGCTCTCATACCTTGTGTCAACTCATCTGTGTTTGAAGCATCATCTATTCTCAATTGGGCTTGTTCATAAGAAAAGGCCTCTCTTGATTTGATTATGGACTTGTTGAACTCAACATTAACAATTTCAGCATTAGCATCCAATTCCCAAATGACAGAGAAGGCAAATCTTTCAACGTATGGTCTTAAAGAACATAAGTCTGTTCCCAATAATAACGGTAACATGTCAATTCTCTTATCTACCAAGTAAACTGACGTACCTCTTGAAGCACCTTCTGCATCCAGAGAAGTACCTGCTTTGACAAAGTGGGTCACATCAGCGATGTGAACACCCACCTCCCAATTACCATTAGGAAGCTTTTTGGCATGTAGAGCATCATCAATATCAACACATCCTGGAGGATCGATGGAACAGATCAACTTGTCTCTAAAGTCTTTTCTCTTTGGCAACAGAGGATCTTTTTGTAACACTTCTGGATCATTCAAATCTTTAGGGACTTTCCAATCATGACCTTCAGCCGGTAGACAATCCAAAACTTGTTTTGAAAATGGACGGTATTCAACATCGTGTTCCAATAGCAAAGCTTCGGTTTCGGCTTCAACGGATTCGACTTTACCCAAACTTCTGACAAAATGACCCTCAGGACTTCTAGAATATATGGACCAATTATCAACAGAGACAACAATTTTTTGACCTAGCAACTCATTGGCACGACGTGTTTTAATTCTAATACGTGGTAAAGTTCTATCCATAAGCTTGACGAAACAAGATTTAGATGAGTTCGTCACAGTCTTTGAAACAGAGTTCTCCACAATCTGACCCACGTATGGTCTCCAAGATCTCTTCACCACACCGACAATTTTACCAGTTGGTTGAAGTGCTGCTTCATTGGAAGCACTCTGTGTGTTGATGGCATCTTGGGTCAACAATCTTCTTTCTTTGTCGGAGATCAAGACCTCGCCATCGTTGTCCGGATCTTGATTTGAGTTCAGTTCGTCATCTTCAATAATGGTGCTTGAGGGTTTCTTCCATTGTGACTTAGGTAAGAGTTCAACAATAACAGAGTCACCGTTAAATGACCTATTGAGGTTTTCTGAGCCAATGATCAAAAGTGGTTTTGGTAAAGTTGTAATAGAAATCTCACCTTCGAGGAAATTGTATGAGGAGATATTGATTACACCTTGGTGAAGCGTACCATTTTTCAAACCACCCATGAGTCTGGCAGTTGTATAATACTCTTTGAAGAATGGTGTATCATTTTTGGTTTCTTTGGCCTTGAATGAATCTTCCGCTGGGATCAGATCTTTCAACTCATCGGAATTTGGATATAGATCAACGTATTGCTGTAGTGATTTGGCAGTAATTCCAGCTTTCTGGGCGGCTTCTCTGTTCAATCTATCATTTGTGATTAAGACAACAGCAATGTTGTTGTCCAAATGTTTGGTGAACCAGGTCGTAACGTTTCTGATGGCTCTATCGTTTCTATCATTGATAGACTCTGATTCTATTCTTTTGGTGAAAGTCTCTTCGTGGAATTCGTTATGGAAAACAATGAATCTCTTGGAACTGTCTTTGCAAAGTGTTCTCAGTCTTGTGTAGATTGGGAATGATTTGTTTCTGACTTCATCAAGCACTGTCTGTGGGATAATGACATCAAAGAAGATCTTGTGGTTCTCTAACAAATCGATCGATTGTAGGATAATGTTGGTATCAATCACCACGTAATGTTGACCGACCCCTTTGAGTTCCAGGGGCTCTTCACTTAGGACAAAAGTCGGAAGAACTCCTTGAGCATTTGCTGTGATGATTTCAGAACATTTGTTGCAAGCTAGCGAGAGGCATGGGATATCGTTTCTTAGGTAATGTTCCCTGACAATTTTAGAGGCATTACCGTTACGTGACCTGACAAACACCTTTGATGTGACTGTGAGACCTTCTCTGAGCCTTTTCCTATTCTCTGTGGCCATTTTGTGATGGAAAGAATGATGCTAAACTGAACGTGTTGTAGCTATAAACTGTTCAAGAGGGCGATTTAAATTTTTGCAGATGAGTATTATATAATATATTACATAAAGGACAAATTTCAATCACGTGAGAAAAAAATGTTATAGGACCTTTTCGAGAATAGATCTTTATCGCGGAAAAGATCAGCCGTCTGTGCCAGAACAAACAAAATGTTGGAAAATCGCGGAAATCTGAAGACCCAACAAAAAAAAAAATTTCATGAGGGGTAACCTACAGGATTATTGCTTTGTGATGATGTAAGCCATGCTCGCTAGCATAATGAACTGCTTCAAAGTCAAGGATTTTGCCAGAATTAAAAATGCATAGCCGGTGCTGTGTGTGCCATGAGATCTGACTACGAGTGGAGTGGATCTTAGTGGCAAAACGGTTATTGTGTTTCACTGCGGTTTTGGGCGCATCTTAAAATTGATTGTAAAACGAAAATCCAACGTTGTTGATCGCGCTGTTAGTTTGCACTAAAGTGCTCATGAACCTGAATTTCCAGCTCTAGGAGGGGGGTTCGCCACCGTATTACCGTAGATTCGCATAAGAGCTCAACAGCCATGTGCAAGCAATCATTGGACAGGAAGAGTTGTTTAGCGTTGCGTAATCAATTGAGTGCTTCGTTGGCAGTAGAGATCATTGAGTACCTCATCGAGCACCATTTTCTTGCTGTTTGATGTGTGCGTTGTCTATTAAATGCGGAAAAGAGTGACACATCCGTGCGCTCGCTTCTTCCCTGTTCCCACGCCAAAAAAAATTGTAGGGTTTTTCCTGAATTTTGTTTTTATTAACCAACCCGCAACTCAGCCAACTATACATTCATCAACCAATTAATAATGGCTAAACTCGTCAATGTTCCAGTCGGAGACGCCCGTCCAGGTGAGACCGCACCAAGAAGAAACGCCAGACTCAAAGATCACGAAGTGCTGAAGAGACCTGTTGGATACAAATCCAACACCGTTTACGAGTTCATTTTGGAGGCCTTCAAAAAAGGTGGCAATAGAAATGCTATCGGCCACAGAGATATCGTGGATGTGATCAAAGAGGTTAAGCAAGTCAAGAAGATTGTGGATGGTTCTGAGACTGTGGTCGACAAGACCTGGCTTTATTACCAGTTAAGTGACTACAAATATGAAACATACACCGAAGTGAGTGAAATCTTCCACGCTTACGGAAGAGGTCTTGTCAAACTTGGTTTGAAACCAGGCCAAAAAGACAAGCTACACATTTTCGCCTCAACTTCTCATAAATGGATCAAGACCTTCCTTGCCGCCCAAACACAATCCATCCCGGTCGTTACTGCTTACGATACTCTTGGTGAGAAGGGTTTAACACACTCCTTGGTCCAAACCGAATCATCCTTAGTGTTTACCGATAACGCTTTGATCGATAACTTGATCAATCCCTTGAAGAAAGCCACCTCCGTCAAGTACATTGTTTATTCTGAACCAATTGACCCTTCAGACAAGAGACAAGATGGTGAATTGTACCAAAATGCTCAAAAAGCCGTTGACAAGTTGAAAGAGATCAGACCGGATGTTACTTTGATCTCCCTCGATGATGTTATCAAACTAGGAAGAGATGACACCAGTATCCCAGTTCTACCACCAAAATCCACCGATTTGTCCTGTATCATGTACACCTCAGGTTCCACTGGTGATCCAAAAGGTGTTGTTTTGAGACACGATAACATTGTTGCTGGTATTGCCGGTGTTTCCTTCATTGTTGATCGCACCATGATCAATGAAACTGATCGTATCATTGCATTCTTGCCATTGGCTCACATCTTCGAATTGGCATTCGAGTTGATTTCATTCTACTGGGGTGGTGTTATTGGTTATGCCAACGTTAAAACGCTATCTTCAAACTCCACAAGAAACTGTCTTGGTGATATGCAAGCTTTCCAACCTACAATCATGGTTGGTGTTGCTGCTGTCTGGGAAACAATCAAAAAGGGTATCTTGGCACAGGTCTCAAAACAATCATCACTTGCCCAAAAAGTTTTCTGGGCCGCTTATCATTATAAATCAAGAACTTGGAAAGTTCCTGGTTCATCATACGTCATTGATAACCTCATCTTCAAGAAAGTGAAAGCTGCTACTGGTGGTCACCTACGTTTCATGTTGAATGGTGGATCTCCATTATCCAAAGATACTCAATTATTCATCACCAACTTGATGGCTCCAATGTTGATCGGTTACGGTTTGACTGAAACGGTCGCTAACACCACTGTTGTCTCTCCAAATGATTTTGAATTTGATGTCCAAGGTGCTCTATCTGGTGCCATCACTGTCAAACTGATTGATGTCCCAGAAGCTGGTTACAAGGCTGAAGACGATCAAGGTGAGATTTTGATCCGTGGTGGTCCAGTCACCCCACAGTACTACAAGAATGAAACAGAAACAGCTGCTGCTTTCGATGATGAAGGTTGGTTTAAGACTGGTGATATTGGTGAATGGACCCCAACTGGTCAGTTGAAGATAATCGACCGTAAGAAGAACTTGGTCAAGACGCTGAATGGTGAGTACATTGCTCTGGAGAAACTTGAAGCTGTTTACAGATCAAACCCATACATCTCGAACGTATGTGTCTATGCTGATGATAACCACGCTAAGCCAATTGGTATTGTTGTTCCAAATGAAAACGCTGTTCGTCAACTAGCTCTTGAAGAAAAATTACTCAAGGATGAATCTGATGATGTTCATCACGTTCTACATGACAAGAAGATTTACAAGTTGATCTTGAAGTCGGTTTTGAGTACTGCTAGATCACAAGGTCTAAATGGTATTGAATTGATTGCCGGTATTGTCTTTGTTGATGAAGAATGGACTCCATTGAACGGGTTTGTCACCTCTGCTCAAAAACTACAAAGAAAGAGAATTTTGGAAGCTAACAGGCCTGAGGTTGATGCTTTATACAAGTCTGTTTAAACTATTTGTGAGCTTCAACGTTACGACTGTGATGGTTTTCTTGGGGTCGTGTGTTTGTACGTTTGCTCTTTTATTCCTGACCAACTCCTTCTATCTGTAAGTTTTTATATTTTGACTTTTATTTTATTCATCATTATAGCTGTTGTTTTTATGCTTCACACAAGTTCTACTTGACATTGGTCTGATTCAACTATTCTTGATTAAATCAAAACTATGAAAGATCTCAACGTAGATGATCTCTACTCAGTGTTGCTTTATGTACAAATACCTGTAAAAATTTGTCTTAAACACTGTTCATAAATCAATGCTTTTTCACCACACCTGAAGCATCAGCAGAAGACAATATGTACTTTTTGTAATCATAAATACTACCATCAAACTTCTTAACGGTACCAGCCTCACTAACCCAAATCTCATTACAAACACTATGAATCACGCTAACATCATGGGAAACCATCAAGACACCACCTTGAAAGTTCTTCAAAGCGTCACTTAACGCATCCAAACCGGCAGTATCCAAGTGATTGGAAGGTTCATCCAAAATCAAAATATGAGGACTGTTTAGACACAAAGATGCAAAGGCAACTCTGGATTTCTGACCACCTGAAAGCAATTGCATCTTTTGTAGACCCAATGTACCAGTGATACCAAAAGAACCCAAATGACGTCTATATTCTTCATCGGTCTTACCTGGGAAAGTCTTGGACATCCAATCAACAGCAGAAGTGGTTAAATCCATCGAATCAACGTGATGTTGAGCAAAATAACCAATTCTTAATCTTGGGTTCTTGGAAACGAAACCGTCGATAGGTCTCAATGTTTCCATAAGAATTTTCAATAAAGTGGTCTTACCACAACCATTAGCACCGACAATTGCAATTCTTGAATCCATTTGTATGTCGAGATCAACGTGTTTCAACAATAAATCTTTAGGATTGTAGCCAAATGAGACATCCTTCAGTTGAAGAATTGGAGGAGACATGCTTTCCACGTCAGGGAATTTGAATGTGATGACTTTATCTTCTTCTGGTGGTTGTAACACTGGTAATTTCTCTAATTTTTTGATTCTTGATTGAGCTTCAGAGGATTTAGCAGCGTTATATCTAAACTTGTCAATAAATTGTTGTAAGTGTTGTCTGTAAGCCATTTGATTCTCATATTCACGTTGGTCATTTTTTCTTCTCTCTTCTTTAGTAGCATAGAAAGTATCGAAATCTTGTCCTCTGTAATAGTCCAATCTTTCTGAGTGTTGATGGATGATATCTGTAGCAACTTCATTTAGGAAAGCACGGTCATGCGACACGACGACAACGGTGGATGGGTATGTCTGTAAGTAATTGGCAAGGAACGTAATGGATGGAACATCCAACATATTGGAAGGTTCATCCAATAACAACAAATCAGGTTTACAGAACAAAGCTCTGGCCAATGACAATCTCATTCTCCAACCACCAGAAAATGTATTTGTAGCAGCCTGTTGTGATTCCGTTGTGAATCCAAGACCGTAAAGGATAGAAGCAGCTCTTGATTCGGCTTTATCTGACTCCATTTCGTTCAATTTTGATTCAATTTCCAATTGATGTTGTTCCAAATCGTCTCTTTCGTTGTCTAATTTCTTCACTTCCAAACTATCCTCTTCAAACTCTTTCCTCAACTCTTCTATCTCCTCGACACGATCATTGATCTTTCTCTGATCGGATAAAAGTTGTTTTCTCCAAACATCGGCATCCAACACTGACTGAATAGCACTGGTTTCACTACCAGTTAATTCTTGCTCAACGTGCAGAATGGTGATATGTTTAGGAATGTTCAACTCTCTCCTGGATAGTGCTCTTAGCAAGGTAGACTTACCGATACCGTTGTTACCCACAACACCGTATCTGTGACCGTACGATAGGGATAGAGTTGTATCACTCAAGATTCTTTGACCATCACCAACGTACAGATCAAACGTGTCAATCTTGATATCTTTCGACTTACCGGCACCGGAGCCAAACTCTATAGGGTTGATCTTCAAAAAGAACTCATCGTAATCCTCCTCACCAGCGTTGTTTATAAGTTTAGAGGCTTCATATTTGACGAATGCATTAGCTCTTTTGGCCACCTTGGCGGCAATCTTCTTCTCTGCTTTTTCCAACTTCTTCTTGTCGACTTTGGACTCGACGTGTCTTCCGGTGTGTTCGATGTCTTTGGTGACACCGAGTAGAGCCAACGATGAGTTAATGTTTCTCTTGCTGGCGTGATTTTTCAACAAGTTGATATCTAGAAGTCTCTTTGATGTATCACCAGTCAACTCCAATTTGGCGTGATTTGATTTCAACTCTTCGCTTAGCTTAGTGACAAGGGTGTCTGAAAGCTTCTTGATCTTGGAATCATCACCACCAGCGTTCTTCAACAGGTCTGAAATGAAGTGAATCTCTTCTTCGATGTTTAGCTGCTGTGAAAGTACAGAGTCGGTTGTGGAATGTTGAACATGGTTTACGTAGCCGACCGCGTAATCAGCGACAATTGGATCGATTGAAGGGACGGCCTGGCGCACCTGGAGACCCAAGTTGGACATTGTGAGACGTGGCTTTTGGGGAGTTTTGTAGTCTTTCGGTGGAGCTGTCGAAGTGTCTTTTGATATAAGAGGGCAAAAAAAAAAAAAAATTAACCGCTGTAGAATTCGCGAACAGAATAATCATAACGAGAATTTAATTTCACAGATTTGACGGCGAAAACTTTGTGACACTTTCTTCTGCTGATAAACGATTGGACCATTACAATAAAACAAGGACACAGACTAGCGGTTACTTCACATAACCCACACACACATACACACAGACATACCTACATACAGAATGGGTCTGTTCACCACTAAAGCGACGGAACAAATCGCACCAAATAGAAGCAAGAGGGAAGAGTGTTGGAACGCCAGAGATCAATATTTTGACTGTCTCCATCAAAATCATGTTGATGATCCTTTCAAACAGGAATTCTTGGATGTTGTAAAGAAGAATTGTTCAACTCAAGACTTGAAATTTGAACAAAGCTGTTCCAAGACATGGGTCAAGTATTTCAAAGAGAAGTATGCTGTTGATCTGAAGAAAGAAAAATTCATGAGAGAGATGGAGGAGAGAGGTGGACAGGCATTACCATTCCCAATCAAAAGGAATTGAAGATCACCATGGCTGATCCACCTCAAATTTTCTCAAACACCTGTAAATAGAATATCAAAAAAATGCTCACGATTGTTTTATGCCTGTAATTTTCTAATAGTTAAGTGCATGTCACGTGCGCTTTCGCCTGACTGGACTGACGTTTGGGACTCGTCGGAATAGTTTGTGCCGAGACCCGCGAATGACGAAAGTTTAAAAAAAAGTGAATTTGAGGTTTCAAGCACCAAATTTGACACAATTTGTCAGAATAATTTGTTTAATAGGTCCGCGGGTCGTTGATCAATGACCTCCTGTCAAGGCACGCTGCAGCTATTTTAGCCTCACCACCCACTAACGCGAGACTCACGTCACGGATAAAGTGGATGCGTAATCAGGTTGTTAAGGGTCGGAATGCACGGAAATAGCTCTGGAAGGGACTACCAATGAGCGAATTATGAACCCTTTCAGATCCAAAAGTCACACCATACACCTTCAAAATTTCCACAAAGTTCCAGAGAATTCCATCAAGTGGTACGGTATCACCTCTGGTTCCGTTGTTTCCAGATGGTGGATTTGTCTATATAAAGACTTCCATGGATCCTTCTTTTTCACATTCTTCCACTTGATTATTCTCAATCATCAATATATTACAAATCAACAATTGTATCTGATATTACATTACATTTCCAAAAATGGCAGGAAACGAAGCTACTTTAATTAACTCGTCCAACGTTGGTATCGCATTGACTGAACATGGTTCAGATTGGTTGTGGACCGTCTTTTCAGTCTTTGGCCTTTCAACTCTTATCCACTCTATCTTCCTTTTGATCAACACCAAGAAAGACAATACTTCAAGAGTCTTGTTACACAGTGCCCCAGTCGTCTTGAGTACTGTTTTGGCTTACACTTACTTCACTACTGCTTCCAACTTGGGTTGGACAGGTATTGCCACTGAATTCCATCACATTTCCATTGGTGACGATGTTAGACAAATCTTTTACGCCAGATATGTTGGTTGGTTCTTATCATGGCCAGCTCTTTTGTTCTTGTTTGAATTTGGTGCTCAAAGTTCTACCGGTTATGCTGTCTTCTCTGATTTCAAATCTTTTGTTCCATTGGTGTTGCAAGTCTTGGCTTGGGAAGTCTTTGTTGTCACTCTATTGATCGGGTCTTTGGTTAGCTCCAGTTACAAATGGGGTTACTGGACTTTTGGTAGTTTTGATCTATTGTTCGGTCTTGGTCTATTCATCCACCGTCAATTGTATTCCCTTGGTTTCAGATCAATCTTGAACATCTTGTCTGTTGCCTTCTTGACTATTTCCACCATTCTATACACTATCTCTTGGGGTTTGAGTGAAGGTGGTAATGTCATCCAACCAGATTCTGAAGCTGTCTTTTATGGTGTTTTGGACTTCATCAACTTTGTCATTATTCCATCTACTTTGGTCTTTGGTGCTTACAAATCTACCACTTCAACAAACCTTACTTCTCCACCAGCTTCCCAAGATCCAGAAAAGGCTGTCGGTGTTGAAAGTCCAGAAGAAAGACACTCTGGTGAAACTGAAGTCCACTCAACTAACCCTGTTGTTCAAGCTTAATTGAGCTGAACTTTTAATATTTTTCTTAATGCTAAAATGAGATTTACGAAGACATAAACTGCGGATGCTTATGAATACCCCCACTACTATCACTTACTGACTAACTAATACTAGTCCTACTAATCTTAATAATTTAATAATAATGAATTTTTTATGTCTTGGAACCTGACTGTAGATAGACTTTTGTATCATGTTCAGATTGTTCATGCGATTGACACAGTTCTGACTACGTCATAATCACCCTTCTGACTGGCACTTTTCAGGTAATTCCATCACTGGTGGTAAGAATAAAGAAACTTGTTCTGGTATCCCATCAGGTGCCGGTAATTCTTGCTAAGAGCAGTCATTACGACCACAAGGTTTTTCGGTACTTCTATTGATCGGTTCTAGGCCATGCTCTATCTACACCACCACTCTGTCTTTGTATATGGTCTAAATGGTAAAGTGGTGATAGCTTCTCCTAATATAAAACTGTACAAACAACAAGCACTAGAACACCCAGAAACTCAAACACTCTACGTACAGATCAAAAACGCTCAAACAACTTTCTGTTTCTATCAATTATCAAAGATTACAAATTGGAAAATGTAGAAACATAGTGCTGGAAAATTAACTGTTCAGTTGTGTTTTTTCTTTTTTTTTGCCGGATAAGTAAGCTGTGTATTGTAAATTTTATTTTTTTATTTATTTACCCAGTCACGTGGTTTTGGTTTGATTGAACTGAGATCCTTTACTTGGTAAATCGAAAAATTTGTATGCAAAAGTATCAAAACTATCTTTTTATCTTTTGATAGTCAACAGTTTTGATATAGGAATAAAGGACCTGATTATTCTAGCCCAAAAATATTTAAAGAGGGTTTTAGCTTAAAAAAAGATGATCTGTTTTGTTTCAATTCTGCTGAGTATAATCATTAAAGTAGAGAGTTGGAAAACAAACATTCAGTATTGAGGTTGTATCAACGGTATTTGTTGATACAGGGTAATATTCTAAATAAAACACACCGTCTAGTCTAGAGCACGTTCATCACAAAAAGCGCCCTTATTATGTGAGTTCTATAACCTTAAGACATATAAAAGTCCGGGTAAGTACCAAATTAGGGGACTCTCGCCGATCATTAATAATACCAGAATTAGCGGTAACAAGTGTTGTAGCCAGTAAGAGTTAAACAGATCAAATTGAGAAAAGTATTATTTTTGAGATGTGTTGTGCATTTTCTATATATTGATGAGATTTACTCCCAGAACTAAACAGCTGAGATGATCTCGTGAAGAACTTTACCTGCACTCAAACAGGCCTCTTCAGTGTATCTTCTACCAGTCAAAGACAAACCAATTGGCATTCCATCAGATGCTTCGGGGTCGTATAGTCCATATTCGTATTCTTCATAGGGGTTTCTTGCCTTGTATGATTCATCTTTAACATCAACTTCTTTATCTACAAGAATGCCAGTTGGGAGAGTCAAAGAGGTATAGTCAAGTAGGTTCCACAACTGGGTATAACCCCAATATTTGATTTGATCTGGCTTACTTGCATTACCGACATAGGTTGGACCAAGAACAAAATCAACATTTCTTGAGTTGAATAGTTCCAAATACTCTTGACGTAAGATCTCCCTAGTATTGACGTAAAATTCTAGTTCGATCACATCCAATAGACGATCACCTTTTCCAACACTCAGGTAATATTCAGCCAAGGCTGTCAATGGTTCACCAGATGCTGCCAGTCTGTTAGTAGCAGCATAGTTACCATCGGCATTGAAAAACACATTTGCACATTCTATGGCTTCATAGACTCTATGGGCATCCCAGACAATAACGTTGACACCAGCAGCTCTCAGTTTTGCTTCAACTTCTCTCAAAGCACGAACGATTGGTGGATGTGGCTTACAGACACCGTCATCGTAAGAAATAGCAATGGTCAGATCTTGCGGTTTTGGGAGTGGTTGTTTGATCCATGGGATTGGAATACAATGTTGATCGATCAACCATGGTTTCTTGGAGATGTATGACTCCATGAAAAGCTCGAGATCTTCGACAGAGTTGGACATTGGACCCAAAACACATCCAATAGCTTCTTGGAAAGTGTCTGTAGCAGCACCAAAACAGCCAAACATTGACAACCTCTTTGTAGATGGTTTCAATCCCCAAATACCATTGAAAGCAGCAGGAGAACGCACAGAACCAGCAATATCTGAACCGATACCTAATGGAGAACCTTTCATGGCGATCAAAGCACCTTCACCAGCAGAAGAACCAGCCGGAGACATGGAAGTGTTATAAGGATTTTTACAACGTTCGGTGATGTTGTTGATGGAATCCATCTGCATCAAACTTTGTGGTTCACTGGTTCTGATATAGAAAACGGCTCCACAGTCGTATATGATTTGGTTTGTGACTGAGAACTTCTCAGTGAGGTTTTCCAATGCCGAGACATAACCACCATGAGTAACACGACCTTCAAAGTTGTAGTGTTCTTTCAAAGAGACTGGAACACCGTGCAATGGACCAATGAGCTCACCAGTCTTCTCATAGTATTCATCTAGGTATTTGGCTCTTTCAAGGCCAAGGTCAAAGAGGATCTCCATGGCACATTTAGTGGTTTGTTGAGCAATCGTGGCTCTTTTGATGAAAGCAGTGAGAACTTCAACAGCAGTCAGCTCTTTATCTTTGATCTTCTTAGCTATCTCAAAAGCTCTCAAGCTGGTTATTTCAAGCGATTTGGAATCCAAGACTTTTTCAGGAATGCCAATCGCATTGAAATGACCGGAATCTAAGTCTTTAGGAACCAACTCTTCTGGAGCAAAGTACTCCTTTGGCAAAGCATCGTCAATTGCTTGTCTGTAAGCTTTGATCTTTGGAACCCAGACTTTGTTGTAGAGCTCCAAATCGGGTTTATAAGCGAATGGTGCATTGGCGAGTGGTTCTTTTTTGTGATCAACGAAGAACTTTGGATGGACAGACATCGTTGTAAAGACAGTTGTATAAGTGGTGATAATGAGTGCATCACTTCGAAGGTAGAATAATAGTCATTTCCAACCGCTTATATAGCCCATGGCCTGGAGAGATCAAAAGCACATCGATTGGTACAATAGATAAGACGGAACGTGACTTCATTGTACTCTCCTGCTTCAATTTGTGACGGAAGACCATTTTAGGAAATCTCGTCGCAATCATCTTTGGTGTTCGGTTGTTTTCTTTTTACTTTAGCGTTATCATTGAGCCCATGTGAGATTGAGCGGAAGTAGGTGAGCTCAATTGGGGCCTCTTTGTGCGTTTAACTTCCGCTCCACCTAAAAAGGAAACTGGGTGCACCTTGTATCTTTTTGTTTCCTCAGGCCGTTTAGGTGGAACACTGAACAACTGATTTGTTTATTCTAATTAATTGATTATGACGCTGGGTTGTTATTGTTCCCGACTGTAAGATGATAAGGATAATAGGGGAGGATCTCAACATGGCATCGTAACTCGAGGTGATAACTACTGATGGAGGTGTGCTGTTTGAGAATTACCCTACTTCGTTATCTATAATTCAAAAAAGAACATCAACAATTTGCAGAAGCTTCACAACTAGAATCAGGAGCTTGGCTGGCTATTGGACATGCCTGCGAACCCATATGAGCTAGTGATCCTGTTTGAAAATCAGAGTCCTAACTCAATTGCCGAATTCAAGACTAAAGTGAAGCGATCGAAGAAAGGTTGCTTCAATTGTATGTCCTTCTGCCATTCTTCACCTTCAAGGCAAGACGCCCACCATATACTAATCAATCTCTTCACCTTTTAGGTCGTAAAAGAAAGAAGAAGTGCAACGAGGAGAAACCATCTTGTTCATCGTGTTCAACTCGTTGTATACCTTGTGTATGGCCGAAAGATGCGAAGCAGAAGCTACCAGACCTTTACGAGATCCCCAAAGCTGATAGGTCTTTGAAGATGGCCAGGTTTAGGGAGAGGGCATTTAGACCAGTTCATTTCAAACAGGACGCAGTATCGGAGTGTAAAATGAGTAGAGGGGAGCAGGATAAGGAGTCCATAGTGATTGAAGCTCTGTTTCAAAGCGGTTCCTATATATCACGTACAGACAAGAAACCAACAATAGCAAAACATGTGGAGAGTCCTCGATCACAAGAACAAACACCGGAACCATTAGATACCGAGTCCACTATAAATTCAGAGTTGCAACTCCAAACGAATCACTACAATGGAACGAATATCTCAAGTGAGATTACATTAACTATAAACATCGATGAGAATTTCAAAGCTGCTTGTGTCAATGGATTCATTCAATCTGTGGGACCACAATACACACATCCGCTCCTCACTACGTCTACCACCTTCACTCCTTTTATTGCGGGAAATAGTCTGATGGAGACAATAGCCACCGCGTGTGGGTGTGCGTTCCTATCCTGGAATGATCCATCGCTGATTCAAATGGCTTTGAAGAAATATAAAACAGCAACAACAATGATGTATGAGTATCTCAATAGTGATTCCAAGAATAGCATCATGACCACGGCAGCATGGCAGATGCTTACACTTTGTTCGAAATCTGTGTTTGGATTATCCAACGTGGAGACAGTGGAAAACTTGAAAATGAGTTATAAGACAGTGAAGCAATTGATTAAAAGAACTAGTAGATCTGCTATCCCTAATAGGTTTGCAATTGGTCCCGTGCAGTTTAACAAGGATTTTACCAGTGATACTTTGAACATGGAGATTGAGAACAGTTTGATACCTTTTGAACAAACACCTTTAAATCAAAATGATTTGACAAAACACTTTGAAAGAATGTTCGTTGAAAGCTTTGCTTATAACTATAGTGTTGCTATCTTAACGGGATCCGGAGATGATATCTTACCAAATCCTTTTGTCGTCTACCAGGACTTGCGAAATGTTCTAAAGACTCCATTGTTTAGTTGTGATGTTGTATGGATGAACAATCCGGTCTGTGGTGCCGCTTTCGATGCTTTTGAGCTCGTTGCTAAAGGTTCATACTTGCTCAGACATCTCGAAGATCTTTCGAGTGTTCCAATGGCGAAAAGACTCTACGATATTGCCGTCTTCTCTCCGTTACCAATGATTCCTATTGAACTGAGGGCCAGTTCACTGAAATATCAACAATTGAAGAATTCCGTATTGACGGGAGAAGTTGTCATGGCCGCTGCAAAGATTGTCTTGCTGAAAGTGATTGATACGAAAAGGGAAGCATCAGATGCAAAGATTCAAAAAGAGGTTAGCGTTGGATTGAAGAGACTACTGAAGATCACTGATCGATCACCTTGCAAGTCGATAACAACCTGGGCTCTTTTTGTTATTGGTGCAGCATCCATAACAGAAGACCAAAAAAAATGCGTCATGAAGAACTTATCAGAGATTGGAGAGATTATTCATAGTGCTTGCGTATTTTCTGTATTCAAAGCATTGGATGTCATCTGGGGAAGAGACCAGAGCCATTATCTCTGTGGTGCTGGTCTGGATGCGTTGCTGGACAAAGTGTTTCTGTCCCAGATTACACTGTGATGGAATAGTAATAGATAAGACAATACATAAGACAATACATAAACACACTATTCATTTTTACTACAGGTCTTCGCTGACTTTGCTGTTTTGTGTCATAGCTTCGTTAAATGAGTTTATCTTATCTCAAATGCTCGACTGTGTTCTATTCGCGAAAAAAGATTAGCCGCTCGACACTGCCGAAAACGGAGCAAATTTAAGCGCCAATCGAAAAGGAAAGATAATCAACAAATCAACTTTAGACTTATCGCGGATACAGCTTCATTGGACATGTGGGAAGAAAAGTTCTGTGTGTGGTCTAGAGAACTGCCAGTGAAAAGTACAGTGGTAGTCAGATATCCAGAATTATGATTCACAATCGTCTTATCAGAAACTATCATCGAGCCGACGAGGCATGATATATATAAAGAGCATATACATCCCGGTCCTCCATCACCAACCTCAAAACAACAACAGTCCGTAGACAAAGTTAGAGAATGGCTCACGGTGCTATCAATTACGATGCCATCCCTGGTAACGTTGACTTAGTGGACACGACACATACCATCGCAGCTCGTCATTCTTCTGGTAAGAATTCTGATATCGTTCTTGTTCCTACACCTTCTGATGATCCAGATGATCCATTGAACTGGTCACCTAGAAGAAAAGCGCTGAGTTTGTTCTGTATGGTGGTGTACACATTTGGTGTTGGTATTCCATCTGCTGCTATCTACTCCATCATTCCTCATATTGCCACTGAGACTGGACTCTCAGTCTCCCAATTGAACACCGGTACTGGTTACTTCTTCTTGATGCTGGGTGTTGGTTGTTTCGTTTTCCAGCCTTTGGCCTTGCAATACGGCAAGAGAAACATTTATTTATTCTCCGTTCTCAGCACAGCATTGATTTGTATCTGGCCACCTTATATCAAGAGTAATGGTGAATGGATTGGTCAAAAGATCCTTCAAGGTATTGTGGGTGCTCCAATTGAATCATTGTGTGAAATCTCAGTTTCAGACGTTAGTTTCCAACATCAATTGTCTAGAAACATGAGTTTTTATGCTGTTGCTCTTTTGACTTCCAATTTTGCTGCTCCTATGCTTGCTGGTTTCATCAGTGATGGTATTGGTTGGGAATGGGTCATGTGGTTGAGTGCTATTTTCTCTGTTGTTTGCTTCGTGTTTTTGTTCTTCTTCATGGAAGAGACCAATTATGAGAGAAAATTGACGCCAAAGAAAGTATTGAAACAAATTGAAGAGTTCGACGGTATCGAACAACGATCATCGGCTGATGAGCACGTTGTGGATGAGAAGAGAGTTGAAGCTGTCTTATCTCACCAAACAGTCAAGTCAGTGGAGGATAGATTGCAGGAAGTTAATGAGAACTTCATCATGGATGAAATTTCAGACTCATCAGGCTCTCAAACTCCAAAACCAATGAAAACCTTTAAAAATAAGATGTCATTGACTAGTGGTATTAGATCCAAGTTTCTTCTAACTCATTTCTTCCTTGGTCCTTTCAAAATGCTCCAGTTCCCAGTTGTTTTGTGGTGTGGATTTCTTTACGGCTCCTCTCTTCTTTGGTTCAACTTGATCAATGCCACTGAGGCTACAATTTTAGGTGGTGCTCCATACAACTTTTCTTCATCAATGTGTGGCCTTGCCTATATATCACCGGTAATATTTTCCCTAGTTTTCCAATTTTCTTCTGGTTATCTTGGTGACTGGTTGAAAGTTAGGATCGCAAAGAGAAGAGGTGGTTTGTCATATCCTGAAGACCGTCTTTGGGTCCTTGTGATCTACATGGTTCTTGGTGTCCTTTCCGCGATTGGTTGGGGTGTTGGTGCTTATTACGGCGCCCATTGGTTTCTATTGGTCTTCTGCATGGGAATGCTTGGAGGTCTTGGTGTCCTCGGTGTTGTTTCTGGATGCAACTATGTCTGTGATTCTTATCATGAGTTGGAAGCGGAAGCTATGGTTATTGTCATCATTATTAGAAACCTGATGTCTTTCGCAATTAGTTATGGATTGACAGATTGGGTTATCAACTTGGGCTACAAACATGCTTTCATTTCTGGAGCATTCATCCTGTTCTTTTGTAATGGTACTTTCTTGGTGATGAGATTCACTGGTCCATACTGGAGAAACAAGACCAAGAAGAGATATTGGGCCTTGGTTGAGGCCAACAGAAAAGCTCTTGCTGCTTGAGCTCAAAATGTGCTATGCTTTATATTGAATTACATAAACTACTTTGTTCGTCAAGTTTTGCCCGTATATTGTATCAAAATAGATTATTATTGTGATGTTACAAATTCTGTCTATTTAATCTCAAATCAGCTCGTGGTATGATAGAAGTCGGTGACTTTTACGACCCGAAGGTACAGTATCTCAGATGTTGAGAACTTGAGTGGAGCCGAGTGGAGCCCATTGGAGCAATCAAACTGGATGCAACAGTGAGCTCTTGGACACTACAATAGACAAGCTTGTACAGTGTATTAGGTGGCCCTTACAAAAGAAGCCAATGGCGGTTCTGGTTACGTAACATCGCGGTAATCAATAATTAGTTGATAACGAAACGAAATAAATAAGGGCCTATTACTCATCCAGAACACACTGCAAGGGCTTATGATCGTATAAAGCTTACTATTCATTCACCTTCCTACTACCATAAGAGACCCAAGAAACAGCACTTGCAGTTTGTCATGAGTCGAGCTTTTGCCGTTCTCCGGAGACTACACAGCACCATTTCTAGCGTGGCTCCTTCCACACAAACACCAGCAAGATGGAAATCGATCCATAATGCGAAACCGTTTTCCCATTTCCTCACAGATAACTACAACAGGAAGCACGATTATCTCCGAATCAGCATAACTGAGCGTTGTAATTTGAGATGTCTCTACTGTATGCCCGAAGAAGGCGTTGAACTTCAGCCAGAGTCCAAGATTTTGACAAAGGATGAGATTGTGAGGATAAGTGAGATTTTTGTGAATCAAGGCGTTAAGAAAATCAGACTGACAGGCGGTGAGCCCACAGTAAGAAAAGATATTGTGGAAATCGTTGAGGAGTTGAACCAGATTAAAGGTTTGAAAGAACTGTGCTTGACTTCGAACGGTATAGCATTGTTCAGAAAATTACCTAAATTAGCTAAAGCTGGGCTGACCTCTTTGAATTTGAGCTTGGATACCTTGGTCGAAGGTAAGTTTACCCTGATTACCAGAAGGAATGGACTAAAGAATGTTCTGAAAAGCCTTGAGCTTGCATTGGACTTGGGGATCCCAAAAGTTAAACTCAACGTTGTGGTTGTCCGGGGTTTAAACGATGATGAGATCTTGGAGTTTGTTAAGTTTGCCAAGCATTATAGAATTGAAGTCAGATTCATAGAGTACATGCCATTTGATGGTAACAAGTGGGAACTGAACAAGGTCATTCCTTACCATGAAATCATTGACGAAATTTCAAAGACATATCCTGTCATCAACAAGGTTAAGCACAAGTATGGCGAGACTTCCAAGATCTATTCTGTCCCTGGATTCAAAGGTAGCATTGGATTCATCTCATCCATGACAAATGATTTCTGTTCAGATTGTACAAGATTGAGAATCACATCTGATGGTAATTTGAAAGTTTGTCTATTTGGAAACGATGAAGTGTCTATTAGAGACATGATGAGATCAGGTGGTTCAGAAAATGATATCTTGAATGTAATCGGGGGAGCTGTGAAGAACAAAAAGGAGAAGCATGCGGGCTTGGACGAATTGCATACATTGAAGAACAGACCAATGATTTTGATAGGTGGGTGAGTGGCTCAAAGCTTTTAATTTGTGTCGAGTTCAAGAACAGAGTACTAATGCTAACATCATAGATAAACAACCAAGGAAGAAAATTCAACCTTGGATTGTTCCACCATTATCATTTGCATCTGGATTGAGACAATACTCAACCTCCAAACCGTCACTAGAAGAATTTAAATTGACCCATGTCAATTCTAAAGGAGAAGCTAAAATGGTTGACATATCTGATAAAGCAGTCACCAAAAGACAAGCAAAAGCAGAAGGCTACATAAAGTTCTCCAATCCAATCGCTATTGAACAGATCCATGCAAATTCAAACAAGAAAGGTGATGTGTTGAGTATCGCCAGGATTGCTGGTGTACTAGCAATAAAGAAAACGTTTGATCTGATCATCCTTTGCCATCCACTGTCCTTGACCAAATCAGAGATCTCCATAGACATTGTTGATCTAACCACGATTAGAATCGAAACTATTGTTGAGTGTGTTGGTAAAACAGGGGTTGAAATGGAGGCACTGCTAGGTGTCAACGTTGCATTGTTGAACATCTATGATATGTGTAAGGCGGTGGATAAGCTGATGAGCATAGAAGGTGTGAGAGTCATTTCCAAAATTGGGGGTAAGAGTGATTTTACCGTGGAATCACATTAAAGTTTATAATCACCAGCCATTTGCAGCCAGCAGATTAATAGTGCATCTTTTAAACAAAACGCATGTAGTTTGATATCTTAACATTTAGCTTACCTCAGTTAAGGTGCAAACCCCATAGGTCTGCAGATACATTCACCAACCAGCCATAGTACAACCTACTAATGGTCAGTTGAGGTTCTTGTTACGAACTGTTCCTACATTTGCTACAGAGCTGTATAAATCGAAACTGATAAACTCAAGTTTCGTTGCAACAACAACGTCGTTGAGATCTCGCGGGATCAGTGACAGAACAGGCAGCACGCAATGATCGATAGACGGGATCATCATCATGTTTGGTGAATGAGAGAGTGTGTTCCGATTTGCATTGGAGCTATATATAGCTCTAGAGACATCTTGTGTTAAAATAAAACGGCCCATGTTTCATGTACCCTTATGTCATTGAGGTTTTTAAAAAAAAAACGCTTACACAAACGGGAAGCCCCCGTCAAAAAGTTCCGCTAACAATTGGCCTCAGCTTCGACATCCAGGGGTCAAATTTTCGCGAGACACTTGAGCACATTTCAAAGCAGGAGCTTCCTGCCAGCACTTTGAGGGTTACCCAAAATAAACACAAAACGGCTCTTCCGACTCTTGAGCATGCACCATAGGTATGATGACTCGATTGTGCTGGTAGCTTGTTATTTCACTGCAATAGCTGCTTTACAACGAGGCTGCAACTACTACCTCTTCCCAATCGAGTACTTTGTGAACCAGATTGGGGGTTCAACGTTTACCAGCAAGATCTCGCCATCTTCTCGATAGGTTTCGAATCCACGTGATTGATCGTTAAGATTTCGACAATTTGTAAATTTCTTGCGAACAAATAATTTCAACATCCGAGGTGACACTTAAAGTTTTGGAGCCTGCATGAAACCCTCACGTTTTCCTGCCTCTTCGCGGTATGATGTGCTAATGGAGGACCCCACTCCACCAAGAGTGGTGGACTTTTAGTCCTTTTGCATGCAAAAGTGACCCATATGAGGACAATCTTATGCTAAAGCATGCAAGAAACACCTTGGTAGTAAATAACAAAAAACAGTAACAAAATGCTAAAAAAAAACACACACATACACACAACCAACTTTAAATTCTCATTCCACTAAATTATGTGTGGCCATTGGTAAATTCAAAATTGTTATAAAAGGCACCCGTCATCCTTGAGTTTTCAGCACAATTCAATGAACATTTCCTTCTGTATCTTAAACATCAAAAGTTTTGAACCCTTTTACAAACCTTTACACTCGCTAATAACAATGTTCTTCTCCACTAAAGCCCTAGCTGCCCTTGGTTTCGCCTCATTGGCCTCATACGTTGCCGCTGACTCTGAAGAGTTTGGTTTGATTGTCATCAGATCTGGTGCTCCATTGCAAAACTCTGCGATTGGTGTCACTGGTAGTTCTTTCGTTGCTGGTGGTGATGCCATCACCGCTGTTGTTACCGATGCTGGTAAATTGAAATTAACTTCTGGTGAATACGCCGTCGTTGGTTCTGACTCTCTTGTTTCCACTGGTTCTGAAGGTTCCACTACTTTCTCTATTGAAGGAGGATACTTGAAATACCAGGGTTCTTCCGGTTTCTCCTTTGAAGGTGACGACAACAAATTGAAAGCTGGTTCCGGTGACACTACTTACGCTTTGGTTCCATACGCTGGTTCTTCAAAAGCTGCTGACTTCATTCCAGGTGGAGCTTCTTCATCTTCAGCTAACTCCACTACCACTGCAGTTCCAGTCCATAACGTCACCACGACTGCTAAACCAACCACCTTTGCTACTCAAACCGAAAACGGCGCTAACGCTGTTAGAGGTGCCGGTGCTGTCGGTGCCATCGTTGCCGCTGCTCTATTGATCTAAGTCGTTTGAGTTCTTCTGAACCGCCTTTAATTCCTTCCTTTGACAGCCCCATTGAGCTTGATGAATGTTTTTCTTTAATCCTTAATATAACGAACTTTAAAACAACCAAATACTGGAGATATGTATTCCTACTTTAGCTGTGATTGGTACTATTTATGGGTTATGGGTTAGCAATTACTCATTCAACTCACCACTCGATTCCAATGGGTTCTACCATCCCTCGGATCTATACGATGAGATTTGGATAGTTTCGTATTTCCCCAGATGTCAAACAGATGGCGGGTTTGAATTAGTAGGAGCCCCTCCTTGTGCAAGAAGATTTCGCTAGAGCCGATTTAGCTACAAGTCTGAACCTCTATTATTCCCTCGGAAACGATTAGTTTCACTGGATATGAGCGCTGTTGTTGATTTGTCACTTCATCATATCAATGAGTTATTTATTGACAAAATTCCTAAATGGGAATGAAGTATATGTTTAACATAAAACTGTGTAATTTAACTGTGCTCCTCAGATTTCAAAAATCCGTTGCCATATTTCAAAAATCCGTTGCTATGATATGTAACAGAAAATAATATTTGCATAATAAGGCATATAGATATGCAGTTGGTCTATTTTTGTCATATAAGCGAAAAAAAAAAGTGCTAATGCCAAACAGAGGAAAGCCTGAGCAAGTGATTTGTGAATTCATCCTATTTAAGGATCATGCAAAATGACAAGACGATGGTCCCATATTTTTTCTGAATTTTCAATAATGAGGTAGAGTTCAAAGAGCTGGAGGGTCGTTAATTTGGACGTACCAATCAAAGTCGAAGAACCCTCTGCTTATTATATAGATTCGAGGGGCGCCTATATCTCTTTACGGGATATGGCTGGCTTGAATGTCACCGAACGCTCAGGGTCTTTTACAAACGACTGCTGCCTTAAGCATGCTGACAACATTGATACTGTTTGTTTACATACAAACACCAGCTTATTTTTATTTTTATTTTTTTTAGAAACGTACGGCCCATGCTGGTCATTGTTCCAAAAATGGAAATGTGATTATGATTGTTCCTGAATTATACATAAGCCTCACAGCTCGCTTACTGAAAGGTTAAGTTAAGTTACTGAGAGCCAACCACCTGACAAGTACTACGATAGACCGCTTCATAGATCATACAATGTATCTCTGGATTAATTTATTTATACTACAAATTGCTATGGTTCTTGCACTCCCTACCAAACAGCTCAAGTACTCCTTGATTCTTGATAAGCCATTTCACCCTTTCAATTTTGAAAGCGTTGTCTTGAATGAGAATTCTCTACAGATATCCCCAGAGGATCCAACAAGTGATAACAACTGGTTTATGGCTGATTTGGACTCCCTTTATGGGAAGTTCAAGTATGGTAAGGACAAACTTTTAAACATTGACAGCATTTCTGGAAAGCTTGAATTGAAGAAAGAAAAACACCTTGACATTGAAGATGAGCTTCTTGCCACTGAAGATTCTGATGCATGCTCATCTTCAGTCTTCTCCATCAAACATGGATTTTTGTATCATGATGGATTGAACGATTTCTCACTTTGCTGCACGAATCAAGAAGAACAAATCTACACCGTCAACTTGAGATCCAAGACTTCTCCACAACAATGTCGCAATAAGATCGATGGTGTCAAGATTAGAGTCTTGAATCAGCTAGGTGTTCACGCTGATGACTTTGAAGCACCTGAATTCATCTATAGAACAGGACAGAAGCTCTTTGTTTGAATTTCCTCCCTTTTATGATTCCCCACGCCACGCCACGCCACTCCAATCCAATCCCTTGCATTATTATTCTCATATCCACTCACTCTCATTGAATAGAGCCATAGATTTGACGCTACGTCTTATGACATGTTAATTCCTAATATAACTTTATTTGCGGTCATTAGCAGAAACTGATTTGTTTTTTCCTGTAGCGTTCAATCGCAGCGACTTAGAACGTATTGCTCTAATAACATAGAATTGAAACAGAAGGGTAAAAATTTCAATGAGCTGTAGGTCATTAAAAGCTTGTTTCATTATAGATCGAGAGTGACTCAATAGAATCGCATTCCTAGTAAAGGCATCTGCCTCGGACTCATTGAATTTAAGCAAAACAATTGAGTTATATCATATATATGACAAATAACTGAAAATATCTTTCTTTGTTTGAAAGTCCACTTTAAAGAGTAAAATAACCAGAAAGCGACCAATTAAGCTTATTTAAGGAATATTATAAAGAATAGAGCAAAAAAAAAAGTTATGCGACCTCGGGCAGGATTGAACTGCCGATCTTCCGATATCTTAATTTCTTAACAGTCGGACGCCTTAACCAGCTTGGCCACGAAGTCCTTACTTAAAAGTCGTAAAATCGTCAATAAGCCAGTAACTGAGAATTTTATAAATTTTCGAAAAGGGTGATGAATGCCCGCGGTGTTTTCCATTAAATTAGTCCAAAGAGATTAAATATGGAAGGAGAAGGAGACGAAGAAGAACGAGATAGAGGAGAACCAGATGCTGTACTCTACAATGAGACAAGGAGCTGAAAGTATATAGATTAGATCGTTTACTAAATTGCTTAAGGAAAAAAAAAAAAAAGCGGTTACCATTCAGTGTTACGATACAATACTACAGACACTGGATAATCTGAGTAGAGTACTATTCAAAAGAAAGATTCGATTTATTCATATTTTTAATGACATTTTAGGTATTGTGAGTATGACCAGATCTATAATTGGGATTTATGATATTGAAGAGTCAAACTTTCTAGTTGCAATAACATTCTGCATTGGTACTCGGGTGATAATGTGAGGAAATCATAAGGTGATAACTCGGGATGAAGGGTAGAGAGATCACGAGTTTAAATGTCTTAGGGGTACTTTAAAAAAAAGCACACCGTTGACTTTATTAGTACGATGTCTCAAATGATCTAGCCGAGGAGAAACCCCACTATTATTCTGCAACCTTTGTATTTGAGAGGAACAAGACTGGGTATAGACTTTCAATCAGTGTATAATGGCAATGGTGATGACTCTGCAACTTCATTCAAATAAATTGCTTTACCATTTTTGAAGAATTTCCAATGAAACAAAGAGCTGATCAAGGCACCAATGAAGAACCCGCCCAATATATCTGAAGGATGATGTCTTGAGTCTTGAACTCTCGTTATGCCCACCCAAAGTGCGATGAGATTTGGAATAACCAGTAACAACCATTTCCAAACTGGAGCTGATCTTATATCGTTGAGCTTGACATCGTTCAGACTTGAGATGAGACCATTACTGGAGCTGCTAGATCCATTGGTAATGTGATTGATATCTCTTGGATTTGAAGAAGAATAGTGTATTTGTGATATGAGGAACACAGTTAAGTAATTCAGACCCGAAAATGAAATTGCCGAATGTCCTGAAGGATGAGATCTCAAACCCTCCATGATTGTACCATAGTCACCTTTGCAGATTGAAATATCGTATAGTAACTTACCCGCACCTTTCCCGTTTCCTGGAAGGTTCACCAATGTCCAAGCGGGATCACATCTTCCAATGAAGTCAGGACGAGGTCTTCCGATCCAATTCTTCAAAACACAAACTATCAGACCTGTGACAACGATGGAATACGCAAGACCAAGGACCGCGATGTGGATCTTGTGGAAGTTCACCAATTTGAAGGAGTCCTTGATTGTCTTTGTCAGTGTGAAATCACCACCACCACCACCACTACCACTGCTACTTAGACCTTTCTTTGTAGAATTTATAGTGAACCACAGGACAATAGAGACCAGAGGGATACCAGCACTGATGGAAAGACAGACTCGGTCACTGACGGTGTCATTTGGGTCGAAAACATGGTTGATTTTAGGGTCGAACGGGTTGAAGTCTTGCAGGTTCGGTTGAGCTTTGATTGCTATCAACACGATGTAGCTCTCGAATATTGCGAGAATTGCGTAGTCAAGAAGATAGGATCTAAGATATTTCAGGAGAGAAGTCATAGCAGCTGATTGAGGAAAAAAGGGACAACGGAATTGTCCTCTCTTTTTGTCGTTTGTTTGTGATTTCGCTTCACTTTAAATACTGTTTTTTTTTTTTGTTTTCATCTTATTTTTTCTCCACTACATGTACGATTTCATTCAGAGAGAAGTTTATCACTTTATAAGGTTTATACTCGTTTAAACTAAACAAATCATCAGTCATAACAACAGTCCACGGCACATTGATCGTTTGGGCCTGACAGATCACAATTGCAAGAGCTCCTCAAACAACTTGCCGAAAATGCGCACGTGGAACGCATCGTTGCGGAAGCTTCCCAAATCAACGTCCGCATCGTTCTGATACTCTTGATCGCTCTTGTGTCTGATAGAGTCTCCTTCAACGTTCACCACGGCGCACAACCAGATTCTTGTCTTGTAAATCTTGAACAGCTCCTTGATCAGCCCACGAAAGTCCAATCTTGCCAACGATCTGTAGTAAAATGTCAGCTTTTTTTGGTCAAATTGGTACTCTGAGGTTAGAATCTCAAGTGAGTTTCTCAACTGGGGATTCTGATTGATCTTGAGTACGGCTGTTCTAAACGATTTGTTCTCTTCCACCAACTTGATCTTCAGATTGAGGATTTCATTTGGAGTGGCAAATCTTAAAATTTGCTTAGAAGGGATCTGGAACTGAGTCTCTTCATCCAAAATACCGTGACCAGACAACAAATCCTCGACGGTGTTACTGATTGTGTCATGTTCTTGAGTGTTATTGGAATTATTATTGGATGAGTATCTGATGGCTCTGGCGTGTTGTTTTTTCTTCAAATAATTGATCAAAATGGCCATTTCAAGACCCAGATTTGCCTCAAGAACGTACACCAAATCTTTACCTCTATCACCGTCGCTAATAACAACATCATTATTCATTACTTTTAAATTAGAGTTAAGTGGTGTGGACAAGATTTCAAACTTACCGGATTTCGTCAGGATCAAAGTGAGCGGTTTGATCAAGTTGAACAAATTGTTCAGCTTCTTCAAGTTGATAATGATTTTTTGAATAACTTCATTAGTTGCAACATGATATTGAAGTTTCTGATACAGTTCGAGACCTTCATTGACACAGAAATAGTTCTTTGTGACCTCAAAGTAGTTCTTTTGTAAAACTGTGGAGGTTATTATGAATCCATTTTGCAGTAGCAACCCATTCTCAAGTTCCATAACACCACTAGCATGCCCATTAGCTTGGCCATTAGACACTGGCAAATTTGATGGACCACCGTTCAACAGTGGTGATTGATTGGTGCCACTGCCACCGGACTGGATTTGAATCGAGGGTCTTCTAGATCTGAAATTGACACCCAAATTGTTGTTGTAGTTGTTATGATGGACATACGACTCCAACGAGTTGTAATTCTGTGAACCAGCAGCTGGTGCTGAGTTCAGAGCAGAGTGGTTGTAAGTGGCCAAGTCTGCAGTGTAACTCGGTCTTCTGGACTGAATGTTAGACAACCCTCCTTGTAACTCCAAGGGCAAGTTGAAATCATTCGACGAAGTGCTGTAATGTTGATCGACGTTGAAGCTCTGAGGAGTCGCACCTGAGTCCAGTGAGTTGATGAAGGAGTTGTAGTTCTGCGAGGACGAGAGTGATGCCAGTCTAGAGATCAAAAGGTCTGGTGACAGCTCTTGTTGTTTTTGCTCCTGTCCAACATTAATCGCATTTTTGTTTTGGAAACCGCCGACTGCGTCATATTGTTGTGGGGGGATTGTTGCGGAGAAGCCAAAGGGGTTGGAGTTCTGGTGGGCATTTGTCTGGGAGTTCCAGATGTTGTACTGGCTCATGGCGTGTACTACTTCTGGTTCGTTTCGTTGTTGTTCGAGGATTTTGAGGAGTCAGAAAACAACCTCTATTGGAAATTGTGGAGTATTTATACTGAAGTGACTTTTTTCCAAATTTCCCCATACAACAACGTTCGTGAAAGGTGAAAATCTCGAGAAATTTTTTTTTTCCACAATCCGGGGAAGGGCTTTTTCTTTTTTACCCTCTAATTCCTTTTTCTTTTTCTTTTTTTTTTTTGTTCGTTGGCCGCCTCTCGATGACGTAATACTTCCGGCACAGGGCTGCAAAACCATCTATGAGCTCACGTGATGAAATGTGTGTGTCTTTATTTTTTTTTACCCGGCTGTCACGCCAGAAACGAATTATTTTGAATGGCGAAAAGTGGAAGATACGACTAGACAGAGCTCAACTAAAGTTGATTGGTGTTTATTGTATTATTTGCCATTATGTCCGATACAGAGCAGCCTGAAGTCAAACCAAACGTTGACCAAGAGGTCAAAGATGAAAAACCAGATACCCGTATCAACATCAAAGTTACTGATGGTAATTCTGAGATTTTCTTCAAGATTAAAAGAGCAACTCCTCTAAGAAGATTGATGGAAGCTTTTGCCAAAAGACAAGGTAAGACCATTGATAGCTTGAGATTTTTGGCTGAAGGTCAAAGAGTCAACGCTGATTCTACTCCTGATGATTTGGATTTAGAAGATGGTGATGTTATCGAAGCTCATCAATCACAAGTTGGTGGTAGTAGTTATTGAAAAGACATCCGGTTGATAGTCTGGGTTAAGATAATATTGATGTTTAACTAGGGTTTCTTTCTTTAAGTTAACAGAGGCGCTTTTTAATGAATGTTTTGTACAAAATAATGAAATGTTTTTTATGTTGTTATTGTAGTGGCGTATGTTCATTTGAAAGTTGAATGTCGATGCCTTAACGTGAATAAGGTGGTGATCCTTATGATGGTGATGTGTCGTCTGAGGGATAGCAGAGAGTTAATTGGATCGATACATTATCAAGATATACGTATGAGCTTGGAATGCCTGAATAACACTAGTATACGGATGATTAAAAGTTTGATGGTACACCACATTTAAGCATCTGGATGTCGCATAATATTTTGATTTGACAATTTTAACGTCACAACAACTCGCTGTAGACAGTTTCGACGTAGGTCATTAGAAGATAAGGCGAAGAATTGCAAAATTTCAGAGTGATTGATTTAAAATGATTTGATATCACTTGTTGAGATGGCACAAACATAGATGTAGACTTTGAGCAAGATGGGGTCAGTATCCAGCAGTATATGCCGGGCATCCCAACATTCCGCTCTAGTACTTTATGCACGACTGGCTACATGCCATATTGCTGCTTGTGGTCAGCTATATTGTTCGTTAAAACAGATGTCCTTATAAACTTAATCCATCTAGGGGTAATTGCTGCAAGAGAGAAAGAATTATTAAGGGAAAATATTGTCGAAGAAGAACCAATTAGGCACAGATTGTCAAATGCAGATAGTCGTGTGTCGTAAACATAGTACAGTAAAGAAAAATAGAGGTAGCACTGACGAAGTAGCTGAAAAGATAGTACTATGTTGAGCAAGGGCCAAATTTTTTTAAATGATTGTTTCCTCACTAAATTCGCGGAGACGATTTTTTGTCACTGATTATATCATCATCAGAAACACGTCTGGGAGCCATGGTATATAAAGATCATTCAAGAGGACTGGATCTGAACAGATTACAGCCGATGGTTTTAATTGAACACGGGGAGGATGCAAAAGCACTCAAATCCTCTACTTAGTTTATAAATTTCTCTTCAATTAAACTGCCCAATGCGGTAATCCAATTGGATCAAAAAAAAAAAAAAAACGCGAAAACGCGAAACGCGAAACCCCAAAGTACATAATATCTTATGTAATATGCGCGAGACAAGACGCGCTGTAACCAAAAAAAAAATACAACACAAAAACAAAAACAAAGAAAAAACGCCCCCTTCGAGAAAATCCATCCAACCAAAACTGTGCAAAACTCACGAAAATCACTGCATCAGGACGCTGCTTAGTCGAAACGGTGCCCTGGAATTTCCCAATTTGTCGTGCTCATGCGGTCCCAGTCAGAAATTGTATGAGTTTTGAGCCTTTGAAGGCTTTGGAAGAATCGTCCATCACATGAAAATGCTCTAGTTACTACTCAACTGACTCAGATTCGAATCTACCAGTTCCCAAAAAAATCAAGACGCGTCCTGTTGGAAAAAAAAAAAAAAGGTAGAAACAGTTCAATTTAATCCTCCTCCTCTTCTTCTTCCCACTACTCACTCATAACAACAATAACAACAACAACAACCACTACCACCACTCCCAACTATTGTCATTCTCTTTAACCAACAACGATGTCTTATCATTCGAGACAACCCTCAATCGCATCGTCGTTGTTGTCCTCCACGACTTTCAACCATTCCAACACCTCTCAAATCCACAAGATCGGGCCTTGGAAATTGGGAAAGACGTTGGGTCAAGGCTCAACTGGACGTGTTCTTCTTGCTGAACATTCAACAACAGGCCAGAAAGCTGCCGTGAAAGTCGTCTCCAAGTCAGTGCTGAACTCATTGGAATCTGTGGGTGATGATAAAGGAAGAGATGCCGCCGGTTTGGCGTATGGTATCGAGAGAGAGATTATCATAATGAAATTGTTAAATCATCCAGACGTGTTGAGACTTTATGACGTTTGGGAGACTTCTAAATCACTTTATTTGATTCTTGAATACGTCGAAGGTGGTGAACTGTTCGATCTGCTGGTCGAAAAGGGACCATTGACTGAGGCTGAAGCTGTTAAATTTTTTAGACAAATCATAATGGGTGCTTCGTACTGTCATGCCTTGGGTATCTGTCATAGAGATTTAAAACCCGAAAACTTGTTATTGGATCGTGATTTGAACGTGAAGCTTGCCGATTTTGGTATGGCTGCTTTGGAGAACAACGATAGACTTCTTGAGACTTCTTGTGGTTCTCCTCATTATGCTGCTCCTGAAATCGTGAGTGGTAAACATTATCATGGTTTTGAAAGTGATGTTTGGTCCTGTGGTGTCATTCTTTTCGCTTTGTTGACTGGTAGATTGCCATTTGATGATGAGAACATCAGAAATTTACTGTTGAAAGTTCAATCGGGTCAATTTGAAATGCCACAAGAATTGAGTCCGGAAGCTAAAGATTTGATCTACAAAATGTTGGAAGTAAATCCAGAGAAAAGAATTGAGACACATAAGATTCTGGAGCACCCATTGTTGATGAAGTATGATATATCCTCCGAGGATGCAAAGACTCTACACGATCTACCATCTCCAAACACATACTTGAGCCAATTGAACAGTGTAAACGAGATTGATTCCCAAATCTTGTCCAATTTGATCACACTATACCACGGAAGATCCAAAGAACAAATTGTTTCCAACTTGTTAAAGAAAGAATCAACAACGGAGAAAATTTTCTATTTCTTGCTTTTAAGATACAGACATAATCAATCAGCAAATTCTTCCCTTTTGAGATCCTTATCTATTGCAAGATCAATCAACACTAATATCCAACACCATGATTCATCAAATTCAGTTTCAAGAACTCCAAAAAAAGCAAACAGACGTTCCCTCATCTCTGCCTCCTCATCCCATAGAAAATCAGTCTCATTTCAAAGATCACCTCATAGATCTCCAAACAAGAGATCAGAATCAGGCCAGTTCTCCAACTATGCTCCACCAATCCCACAACAACAGCCTCCTGTTCCAAGAAACCTGATTGAAGATTTCAAATCATCATCATCATCAGGAGCTGCAGTATCTGAATCTCCAGAGCCTGCTGTCACTCCATCTTACACCTCATCCATCTCACCACAGAAAGCTGTCCAAGTCACGACTGCCAATACCGTGACGAGCAGCAGATTCTCTATTACTCCACCAAGATCACAATCACGTAAGTCTCTGACCATCTCCAAAATCACCAACCATGCTGCTGGTGTGGGAAAGAGAAGAAGTGTGAGAACTTCAATGATGCCAAACAAGAGAAACTCAATCACCACGAAGTTGATCTCCGTTTATGCCAAGTTGAGTGCTGACTCTGACTGGAACTTTATTGATAAAGAGACAAAGAGAACGAGTTCTGATTTTGCCACGTTGTGTGATGAAATCTTTGACTATGAAGCTAAAGAGCTTATGAGAAAAGAACAGTTGAGATTGGAAAAGGAAAGACTTGAGCAAGAGAGGCTTGAGAGAGAAGAGAAGAAGAGAATTGAAAGAGAGGAGAGAGCAAAGCTGGAAACTGAGAGAAAAGCCAAAGAGGAAGAGAAGTTGAGACTGCTCGCTGAGAAAGAGGCTTTGATGAGACAACAAAGACAGTCATTAATCGATCTCGATGATGATGTTGAAGAGGTTCCGATTGATTCCAAAGACAGCATCCACAAACATTCCAAGAAAAGATCCGTTTCAAATCCAACAAAGCGAAGCTCACAATTACTTGATGCTAATGAGGTATCCAAACTTCAACAACGTATCTCCACGAATCCATTCCAAACGAGACCAAAATCGAGATTGGATCCAGGTTTGAACTACAGTGAAGAATACAACCATGATTTGACACAAAAGTTTGAACAAGAAGCTGATGAAATTGTGTTCCAAGCCATCAGAAGATCTAAATTTTTGGGATCCAAGTTTGATTTGAAGAGACTTTCGACTCAAAAACAACCAAAAGAACAATCATCAACTCCATTCGAAAAGCCTGTTTCTAAAGCTGTGACGACTACCATTGAAGAGTATGAGCATTCAAAGAGAAACTCCATTCTGAAGAAATCCAAACCTGTTGCTGCTGCCGATTACAGTGGTCCAAAGACAATCGCTGAGGTGAAGATTCCACAAGTGACAAGAAAGTCCAAGCTGTACTCTGCTTCTAACAACAGACTATCAGTGCTATCCATGTACTCGACAAGAGAGTCGTTCACGGATCTGGCTTCGAAATTAAAGGATCTGGAAGACGAATCTCCAACTCGCTATGATCAGCAGAAGCGCAGCAGTATGTTGAACACTTCTCCAAACAAACGCCATTCGTTGTTGAACCCAATCGAAGAATCTTTCAATAGCATAGGTGCTGATTATTCCAGTACTTCTGGTTTAAGATTGAGTTATGCTGATAGATTGACTGCCTTGAGACAGCCATCACAAAGCGATTTGGCCAAACTACAAGATAAGGAGGAATCAAAACCTACCGTGTTGGAGATGGGCGCTGAGGTCAAGAACAAGAGAGTTGAACTCCCTGAACTCCCAGATCATTTCGAACCAGTTCCAAGGAAATCTGCATTGAAGAAATCAACGTCGACACAAAGTCCATCTGGTAAGAAGTATAAGACAATTCAAATCTACAAAGATGATGAAGGTAATGAGACCACGACTTTACCAAAACCATCAAGAGGTGATCAAGTTGAAAAGAACAATTCAGTTTCTACTACAAAAGTCACGCCATTGTCAGATAAAACCAACAAGGCCAATGAGAGACCACAAGAGAAGAAAAGAAATACATCCGGTTCATCATTCTTCAGAAAATGGTCCTCATCTTCCAAACAGTCTGAAACTTCCACTTCCGCTTCCACTACACAAGCAACAAAACAATCAGGTGGTGGGTTCTTTGCAGGTTTGTTCAATTCCAACAGTGTGTTTGAAGGTAAGACTTTGAACACCGTTTACGAGCCAAGCGAGATGTACACCACGTTGAAGAGGCTGCTTTCATCCTGGAATGATTACGGTTTGAAGAATATTTCCACTAATGATCAGACTTTCGAGATCATTGGTGAGATTTCCAAGAACAACAACTTTGGTTTGAACTCTTCAAAGTTCAGAATCGATATCGGTAAGTTTGGCAAGAAGGGAAGTTATGTCAGATTCACCAAGTTGAAAGGATCCAAAAAAGGGTTCAAGATGCTTGAGAACGAGGTTGAAAGAATCTTGAACAGAGAAAATGTTCTTGCTTTTGCCTTATAATACGCACTCTTGCCTCACCCACGCATGATAAAGATTCAATCTTCACCCTTTTTAATGTTGTTTTGTATGATTAGAGACAGTTTTCATATCTTTTTTGCTTTTGTTTTTGCTTTGTTGACATCCATTCCATAATTCTGAGTTTAGTACTCTTTTTGATTCTTGTGTCTCACCATCCCCGTGAATCACGCTGTATATTAATAGAAAACCATTAATTTGAATATTAAAATCTGTAGTGAGACAATCGATACGGTACGATACGATACGATACGAACACAAGGCATGAGACCCAACAAGACGACCAAGCATGTACCAAATCTCTTGTTATCAACGTTTCCCAAGTCCCATAAAAAAGTCATTCGTTATTCGTATGAATAAAAGATTTTAGTGGTGGAACATTTCAATTAAAACTGTCAATACTGCAGTCATTTGAGAGCTGGTTCATAGATGATTACACGCCACATTTGGTTTATTGAAGACGTATTGCAACACAAGTTGTATCAAGATCAATTGACTCACTGATTTTGTTGATTTTCAGCAGTTAGTGGCGCACTACATCTTTGTTTTTACTGGCAGCATTCTATGCGAGTGATATCTCTCAACATGTCTGATACCAAAAGCCAGAAGGAGCTCGAGATAGTCAATTCTACAATTCACCACGACAAGTACCCATACGAATCTGTTCAAAAAACTTCGTAGTCATGCATTACAAAACTTTGCTATTATACAATATAGTATGAACTCCCTTCTCATTTCTTCGACACTGGTCTTTTCCAATAATACTGTTTATGGGTCTTTCTACAATTTCTCAACCCACTGGAACCTTTCAATGAGTTTACAGTTTGTACCCTTTCCGTATCAACATCTTTCTCGACGTCATAGTAGTACTCCTCATCCAACGGTTTACCTGCAGCATCTTTACCGTGTCTGTAAATCACACCGATACAACCAATCGAGGCAAGAACCGCTCTGAGTTGTTGTCTTGTCAATGCAGATGTGAGTCCAGAGACGGATTGTAAAGAATTCAATGGTGTTTGTGATAGTCTTGAGAATGCCAAATGATTCGATAAAACGTTCTTGATATCATCAAGTTTGTCAACTGTAGCTAAAATTTCCTCAATCTTCAAATTACTGATCTTCTCCTGTGGGCTGATATATTTTCTCTTGACAAGTTCAGTAGATGAGACTGAACCCGACGTGTGAGTAGATAGCGTTGGGGTGATTTGGATGTGAGAATCAATTTTCTTCTTCTGTGGTGATAGACCCGGATCAGCTTTACGGCGACGGCTGATATCAGGAAGTTGTCTGTTCAAGGAGTTATCATCTCTTGGTTGAAGGGGATTTTTGATCTCTGTAGAGTTGTTTCTTGCGACGGTTGTGGATGATTCTCTTTGCAACGGTTTGCTTTCTTTGTTATGTGATTGCAGAGTGGATCGTTTTGAAGTAAGCTTAGCTGCTGTCATTGTAGGAGTCTGTTTTGGAACACTTGAAGGTAAGATAGGAGCAGGAATAGGCGTCTTTTCAATTTGAGCTGGCACTTGAGCCGGAATTTTAGTAACTGATTGTTTAACCTGAGCAGGACTCGATTTCAAATCTTGAGATATTGGTGCTTCATCCTTTTGCGGTGATTTGAAAGAATTTTCCTTGATGATAGGCATCTCATCTTCAGTTTCTGATTCATCATAAACAATCTCCAAAAGACTGATGTGATCTTTGATAGTGAGAGTCATGTTGTTGTTGTATGGTACAACAATTTGTTCACCTTTCAGCACAGGCAATTCGGTAAAGATCTCATCTTCATTTTTGAGATCTTCCTTGTTGATTCTTTGGAACTCAAACTTGTGGTCTCCTAAGTCCTTGATATATCCGTAATAAGTAGTACCCAAATTGATAACGACACCGTTGTGACCTTGACACAGCAAAATCAACTCATCAAGCTGCGAATCGTATTGTAATTTAACATGAACACGACTGGCAAATTTACTCTTGATGTAATAATCACATTGTGAGGATCTACCCAAAGTCATCTTTCTATCAGCAAACAACCTGATCTTGAGACCGTTGGGCCTGGTATAGGTGACCTGGTTCTCCTCGATCACTTCGTTTGTGGTGGAAAGATCGGTGGCAACAGGAGTTAACTCCCTCGTTCTTTCTCTGACTGGTGACGATGAACCTGCAAGGCCCGTTGAGGAGGATGGATTTGGAGTTGGGTAATGATATTTGACGGAGGAGCCCTTGTTGAAGGGTGAGTTGATCACCAGTTGGTGGTTCTTTGGATTGACCTTAGTTGGAATGGAAAAAGAATTGAATGGATCATCATTTGGCGTGTGGTCCAAGAACGGAGACGAAGGAGGGAATTCGTTAGCCATTGTTGAGTTTTACTTCCTGTAACAAGAAGGTTTATGAAGTCGAAATAGACTGGATTGAATTGAAGTGAATTCAACGCGAACTGTGTGAATTTTCCGTTTTCTTAACACCAAAGTGATTTTTCTTTTGTTTGTTTACGTTTAGAAATTTGTTTATTTGGAAGGAGCGCGTTTAGGGTTTGAGGCACGCGTTTTTCAAATTGTCATGTGATTCAACTCAGGTTTTCCTTTTCCCCAAAACATCTGGACATCCTGATATAAGGAACTTTTTCGTCAGGGCCACAAAATTTGCACGAGATGGTCGAGCTGGGAACTCCGAAAATCACCAGTACGATATTTTTCGCGAAAATATGAAGTGGTCACTATATCGCGAAAAATACCTAACATGGAACTCACGTGATACGGTACGCACCACAGGGCACTTTGTAGGTGTGTGAAAAAGTATCAAAAATCACTTTTGGTAACCAAACAGACTCAGAGTTTCGAAAGCACACATCAAAGTATAGTTCAACATGGGTAGTAAGTAGTGGTCAACTTTGAAAAGTAGTAATGATTGGACCCGTTATTAGAGGAATCAGCGACATGGACATCACACATCATCAAACTTCCAGCTTTCACACATCGTTCAATTTGCAAGTGAAATTTTTTCAATGTACATGATGATAGGGAGATTAGCGACGAATGGAATATATTAGTACTAGAATACATGAATCTCATCGTCTATGGAGAAGGGGCATCATCCAGTTGATTTTCAACGCGATTCTGACCATAAATCCCCAACCACTTGGGAAGACTATCATATAAGTATATCCTAATATAACAAAGACAAACACACACCATGAGCTCTCCAGACACCAAGATACAATTCCATCCAAATCACCATCCAAGTTGACATACCATCCGTTTCCACGTGAATTACAGGGGATAATCATCACACACTGCAAAAATCTTTTAAAAGCAATTTAAGATACTAACAAACTATAACAACAGAAGGTACTCCATCTTTCGGTAAACGTCACAACAAATCCCACACTTTGTGTAACAGATGTGGTAAACGTTCATTCCACATCCAAAAGAAAACCTGTGCTTCTTGTGGTTACCCAGCTGCTAAAATTAGATCTCACAACTGGGCCTTGAAAGCTAAGAGAAGAAGAACTACCGGTACTGGTCGTCAACAATACTTGAAAAACGTTGCTAGAAGAGCTAAAAACAACTTCCAAGTCGGTGTTGCTAAACCACAATCTGCTTAAATAATCTCTGAATCTTCTTTCAAACATGAAATATAGGTTTGATATTTTGTTACAAATAAAGAATTCGAAGCATTTTTATCATCACCTGCTTTGATGAAACTTAGTTATTGGTTGAAAGATGGTTTGCACCTCTTGTATTGTTATTTTAATGTTACCTCATTGATACTACTACGGATTCGTAAAATCATGGCATACTTCAACTGGAGTTGATTGACATAAATAAAGTGTCAGCTTCATCCATCGTGGTGCATTTCTCCAACATATCTCTTGCCAACTCAACAACATCATCATCGTAAGCAAATTCTAATCCATTACTGAAACTTGTCTCTGCATGAACCAACGCTCTAAGATCTTGTTCTGGATTAGCTGAATCCTTGATATTGATTGAATTGATATGACCAACTTCTCTCGCTCTTGCCTCCGCCCACTTGTTAAATATTGGTCCTTTCATACCGTCGGCTCTCATCTCAGTTAAGAGGTTCACTGCCTCTTCTCCAGTCTCGTTGTTGCTGAACGCAATTCTTGAAAGTACAATCATCAAAGTATGTGACAAACCGGATGGTAACGGTGGTGTGTTCTCAGCTGTGCCTGATGTAGTGAGTTCCCAGATCATGTATAGAATCCTGATGATGGAGGAAATGTATTTCGATCGTAAATGTGCCAAATTGTCTCTTGGTACCTTAATAAGATGTTCTTGTTGTTGTGCAATGGTCGTAAATAAAATCTTAAGATTATTTGTGTCTTTGTTGAAGTAATCAACACCATTTGGTAAGTTCAAAATACACTTTTCGAAAAAATCAAGGATTTCAAGTTGTAAGTTGATCAAATGAACTTCATGTTTGTTCTGGATCATGAATTTCTCTTGTGCGGTCTTGAATTTTAACGGATGAACAACGTTTGAGGTATGATGCATCTTTTTCTTGTCAATTAACGAATCTATGGAAACACTATCAGCATTATTCCCAATGGTTCTGTTTAGTCCACAGAACAGCCAGTCTTGTTTCCAAGACATTCCTTCATCAAGCAAGGCCATGAATCCATTTACTATCTCATCAGTGATCAATGGATAGTCATCTTGATCCTCGTAATATCCAATAGTACTATTCAAAATCTCAACTAGGCTGTGAATCAAATTGATACAAGATTCATTGCTCAATACCAGCTTAGAGAGGTCAAGTAAAGGTTTCGTGATTTCCTCAATCAAATTTGAGTTGAACTTCACGTCTTGATCGAAGTTCAAATTGATAATAACAGTCTCCATAATCTCAAAACTGAACTGAATGATCATCTCCTTGACGATTTTGAATTGGATCACATTGAGGGAAACCCTCTTATGACGTGCATAGTACTCCGAGTAATTTATATCCAAAGGTCTCAAGACCTCATCGAAGGTTGATGTCATCCTGAAACAGAACGTAATCACATCTTTCTTTAACTCTTTTGAAATCGCACTTGGTCTGAAGATGAGTATTGCATGTACGAGTGACAAGACGTAGGGTATGGGAATCAGTTTCAGTCTGTTGTCATCATTTCCTTCACCTACTAAATGATCAGTGAACTTGATGAATTCTGATACAATACATGTGATGAAATGGTCTAATCTTGAAATATCCTTCTGATGGAGCAAAAATCTCGTGATAGCGCTAGCTATTGACTCTTCTTTGGGTATCTTCAGCATCGAGTCGAAATAATCATCATGCAGTTGTAATTTATCCAAGTACTCCATTGAAGTTCTGGGAAGACCTATGATGCTTTGATTGATGATATTATCTATAAGTGAAACATTATCGTTTCTAGTAGAGTGTGCTTGGATCTTAATGATTTCTTGTTGATGGGATTGCTTGGGTACAGCTTCTGAATCATGTTTCCCTGCCGTTATGGGTGTCAAGAGTCCCGTGGGTGGTGGTTGTGGTGCTCTTTGAATCTGTTGTACTGGCACTGGTGTTTGAGTTGTTGTAGGCCCAACGTCTGACATTTCAACATCCATCTCTGTTGCAATAGCACAATTTGATAACTTTCTCTTCTTCTTGGAACTCAAGTTCCTCACCTCCACTTTTAAGAACTTCTTTTCATCCTCTAATCTTTGAACTGATGTTTCCAATGCTTTCATCTTATCGTCTCTTTCCAATCTATCTTGAACACTCTGCTTTAAAAGTTCTTGTTTCTCTTGCAATCGCGCTTTCTCAGACTCAGCGAGTTTTGCTCTAAGTACCGCAATCTCACCCTTGGCCTGTAGAACTTCACTGTTCGACTGAGCCGATACAGGTTGCTGGGCGTGTGTTGCAGTAGACTGTTGAGCTGGAGTAGTTGAACCAATTTGCGTTGATACCGAGCTCCTCTGCACCGGTTTCAATTCGAGCGCCATGAACTCGTCATCGTCGTCAAAATCGAACTCGCTGTCACTCATCTCGCATCCTACTGACCGCAAGGAAACCACCAACTCGGCACCTTCTGCTCCAAATCAATTCGCCTTTGTATTACGATTTATTTACTTTTAACGCGCGCTATGGTGTTCAGGTGTTTACGTAATATTTATCGCGAATAAAAAAAAATTTGGAAGGTAGAGTGAAAATTTAATATACTCAACACCTAGGTTCTGTGTGTGATAGGCTGGCATAATCGTATCACTTTCCCCAATCACCCCATACTCATGTCTTCAGACGCAAAATCCACTTCCAAAGCGAAGAAGACCACAAAAGACGTTCTCCCTGCTTCGTTAGTGCCTGAACAACCTACAGCCGTCAATTCAAAGGACAAAGACACTCAAAGACTTATTGTTGTGTTGAGTGCGGCTTGTCTGGAAACACACAAGATCAGTTCAGGTCATGGAAGTAATCAGGATAAATATGCTCTTCTGAACTGTGATGATCATCAAGGTCTACTGAAGAAGATGGGAAGGGATATTTCTGAAGCGAGACCTGATATTACACATCAATGTCTTCTGACACTACTGGATTCTCCAATTAATAAAGCTGGTAGATTACAAGTGTACATACAGACAGCCAGAGGGGTGCTGATCGAAGTGAATCCAAGTGTACGTATTCCAAGAACATTCAAAAGATTTTCAGGTTTGATGGTTCAACTATTGCATAAACTGAGTATCAGATCAGTTAACTCTGAAGAGAAATTATTAAAAGTCATCAAGAATCCGATCACAGATCATTTACCACCGAAATGTAAAAAAATAACATTAAGTTTTGACTCTCCATTGGTCAGAGTGCAGGATTATGTTGCAAAATTGGATGAAAATGAGAGTATCTGTGTGTTTGTTGGTGCCATGGCTAGAGGTAAAGATAACTTTGCTGACGAGTATATTGATGAAAAAGTTGGTTTGAGTGATTATCCATTGAGTGCTTCAGTCGCTTGTTCAAAGTTCTGTCACGGTTGTGAAGATGCATGGGGTATTTACTAAGAAATCAAATGTTTTCCATCTGCAAATGGATGAGGATAGAATTTGCATCGGAGATTGTAGCTTGATCTGTACGTTTACAAGCTGACTAAGCTAACGCCAACCTTTCGCGAAAGTCACATGACCTGAAATTTGACCTTGGCGGCTAAATACGGAGAAGTTGACGGAGAGAGCTTGCCGGGAAAATACGGAATGTGCAGCTTGGTTGTTAGCCGGCTCTCAACTTTTAATTGAGGTCAGTAGACAAGTAGTTTCCGCTTCGAAGATGAAGAAACGATAGCAGTTATCAGCTGATATCGTGGGTTTAAAGTGGTCAGATTGTGGAATTCATTGACACACCCTGGAAATTCCATGACTGCGCCTGCTCCACATGGGAGAGCCTCGTCATTGACATGTCTTGCGCGATCGTGGGTGCGCGCAGCTGGTTGTCTTTTCCATGATTGGGCCGGTGGTATGAGCTCCTTACACCCTAATTAATCAACGAGGACAAACGAAAGAGGCAGTAATCAGCTCTTGCAGCGCAGGATTAAAATCTAACGGGACCAGAACGAACTAGACGGACAACTCTGAATGTACAAGATCTCAACTCTACCAGATAGGTACCTTTGAACAACTCCGGTTTATACTTAGTCAAGCAAGTGTAATAGTTTGCCGATCTTTCATTACCCCGGACTTTGTACTTAATCGATCTTGTGGGCCAGAACCCAAAGGCCGGCTAATCTTGAAATTAAAGTTGGAGCATGATGATGGATGATCCCACTGAAAAAGTATATAAAGAGCAAATAATCCGGTAAATTCTCACATGGCGCCTTTCATCACAATTCATTTCCCCCCATAGTACTCAGTTCATAGAGAAACTCCATTTACTACTACAACTCACTCTCAATCTCCAAACAAAATGTGTATGACAGCAATCTGCGGACTCTGCAACAAGAAATCATGGACTGGATGCGGTGAACACGTTCCTCAAATCATGGATAGCACTGATAAGAAGTAGTAAGTTTTACCTTTCCTTTCATAATTTTAGAAGAGCATTTGCACTAACACGGCGGCTAGTTGGTGTTCTTGCAGACACAACTTGGTTGACGATAAGACAATCCATTCCTATCCTCCAAAAGCCAGTACGGGTCGTGCTAGTATCTGAACACCCATGTTGAAGTTACCAAAATCCCCCATTACACACCTTATTAACAACATAGATCCACCATCATCAGCGAACACTGAAAAGCCTTTATAATCATAAAAATAAAAAAATAATGCCAATTTGACAGTCCATCACGCGGTTCTATGTTGATAAGTCGTTCTGGAAGGTCCTGCGTTTGTTTTGTTCGAGTGACATTCACTTCTTTTATTTTCTTTTTGTAAAGATGTCAGAAAGCATTTGTCTGTTCTATTTTGTTTATGTTGCACAACTTTTGATCTTGTCCCTTCAATCTCTTCTGACATATCTGTATGGATGTATTGGCGAATCCGAATGTTTTGAGGTATATCTAATTATGTCTGATAATTGTGCTGTGATAAATTTGTAGCAGACGTGATGTCACTCTACTATAGTGAAAAGGATGTTTACAATTATGATTAAGCAGTTCGTTTGTATCATCAATGTGGACGACTTCGGTAAACATCGATTTAAACTCTTCTCTTCTAATTTCATTGATAGACCGTATCACAGGCATATGGGCACACTGGAATTCTTCATCACTTTTAACCAAATAATTTGAGACCTTTAAATTATTCACAAGCGGTGTGAACCTAGGATGACCAAAACATTCCTCTACATCTTACATGTTTTGTGATCAAAAATATAGAGAATTGTTCTTCAACTACTATAACATTCCTTTTTATGTTTTCCAGATGGGAAAGTAATTCATCTGTCACAACGATCTACGCGCCAATTTGACACCGCGCTTGAGCGAAATCATCAAGTCTCAAAGAGATCGTCTTCCTTAGCAGATCTTTTTTTAATCACCTGTGATTAGGGCTTTTGTCCCATTATCATCATGGCTGTGTCCTTCATCTTCATCGGAGAACGATGGGTCCACCTGATGTTAGGATACCTTACTTTTTGGCAGTGTCTTTTGCTTCTTCAGGCTATCTCTATCTTCTATTTGTGATATCTTTTGTTTCTGCAATTTTGCACTTATATAGATTCTTACTCTTCAACTCAACAAACATCTTTATTTGCCTCATGACCGTTGATGGGTTCCGATAGCTTCATTCCTTCTTTTCTCGCACCATCTCCTTCCACCAGATGTCCACAAGAATTGACTTGACCTCTCTTCATTCGAGATTCCCAATCAAGACGTCATTGTCGAGCCCAACAAACATGGAGCTTCCTGCCTTCAAATGACACAATATCATAAAATTTAGCAGCCTAGCTTATACTGGAAGTTAATAGGACTTTCAAGAACGCAAGAAGCTGAACGTTGCGTAAATCTGAGATCTGAGATCTTCAAGACACGCTGATCTGGATCTCAGACTGACAGCATCGACAATGTAATTACCCAATTTATGTGTAGCACTGAAATGGAAAGACCGTGGAGAATAAGCAGACTTTATCTTCACATCACTTTCTCCTAGCTTGAGCTACTTCTACTTGTGATTCTTCATGTGGAGCGACTGGTAGACTTCAAGCACTTTGCAGAAAAACTCGTTCCGTGTGAGCTGACAAGTGAAGATGAAAGCTTAAAATGCGAATGAGAATAGCCTCTGTTGAGTATTGTGAAAATCAGACATCTTAGGGTTGTACTGGACTCGGTGGGAACTACTGGCGTAGCTCAAGCGGAAGAGAACCTCTGAAGAAGAGCTGATGGCACTTGACGTTTAGTTAGTTTTGGCAGCATTCCTCCATATAATTGTTGCTTGGATGTTCCAGTTCTATAAGTAACGTGGAGACTACAAGGTAATCCAGATGGGGATGCGCCATTATCTTCTTCATTTCAAATAGCTCGTGTCTCTCTTCCAGTAAGGATTATAAATATATGTGCCTTTAAGCTCATCATTAAACGGGTTATTAATAGGTTTATGGTTGCTGAATGGATCATCAAACACACCGGCATATGGATTTCCAGCACTTAAGTCTCTTTGTGAGAACTCTCTCAGTGGAGTTGAAAGTGGAGGAAAATTCCCAGTGAGGTCTCTAGATTGGTACTTCTCAACAGCATGAACATCAAGGAATGGATACCCATATTGTTCTTTCTCAGCATTTGACAACTCTCTTGGATAGCTGATGTCCTCTTTTTTGATCTCATTCAACATATTATCACTTCCTGGAAGACCCTCATTGAGAGTATTTGGAGCATCACGAGCAAACTTTCCGTCCCACCAGCAGATGATCAAGGCAATGATTATTTGAATCAACCACAGTACAAAAACTGCCAAAGAAATGTAAAGCTCCATCATCAATGCCTTCTTGTATTGATTTACTGTGAGTTTCAGCATATCACTCATAAGATCCTCCGCATTCTGGACCATTTCTCCAGCTTTGGAGATCAAATCAGTGCTACTATCGTCGTCGTCATCGTCATCATCATCATCATTACCCATACCCACTAGTAAATAGCTCTCATCGACTCTGGGGAGAGTTATCTCAGCATTTTCATAAATCCACGTAAGGCCTTGCTCGATCTTTATGAGTTTGCTCTCAATGACACAACCAACAATTGTCTTGACAGGAGCATACAAGATTGTACCATTAAAAGCGTCATTGATCACTCCGTTCATTTCGTCAACAAAGGCGGACACGGTATCATTAATGGCATCGGTTGCATTCCTAACCCACGAGAACATTTCGTCATTCATCTTTTGTTCTTTGTTCTTAATGAAATCATTAGTGGTGTTTGTCCAATTTCCAATAGAGTAGCTGATGTCATTAGTGAGACCTTGTGTAATTGTCTCAAAGGGAGCCTTATTATTGGATGCTGATTTAGACAAAGCAGCAAGCACCACAAATTGCAGACAAACGGTAAGAAGACCAGCTAGCGATATACTCAGTATTACTAAAGATCTTGATGATAAAATATATGAGACGATCCACCGCACCGTGGTTTGCGACTCTTTATTATTAGGTGTAATCTTCGATCCAAGAAATGTACCAACTTTAGATGGGTATTTGTTGAATATGACCTCATATGAATCTATTGGATCTGTCTCGTTGGACTTTTTATGTGAATGAACATCATCTCTCAACTCCCTCAACTTTTTCCAATTTCTCCACTCTTCATATGCCATTGGAATAAGCACCAATAAAGCGCACACGATCACTGAGCCAACTACCACCTTGATCGCAATGGCAATATCATAAGCCAACTCTTCGTAGAATTTCTTGATATTATCAGTGTTGTCTGAACATATGGTTGACTTAGATAAAGCTGGGATATATAATCGATCTTCCTCATCGTCAGCATTGATAATCGTGCTATTGGAAACCCTTTCTTTCACTAACTCAAAGGGGGTCCTTATGAGCTCCTCAGTCTTGTTCTTCACTGTATCAAAATTAGGCGTGCTCTTTTTCAAAGCCTCAAGCTTGGAGTTGATTGAACCTGGAATCTTCAAGTTTTTCAAACCTGAAATGGTCAGATTCAATTTGTTCACACTGTCTTCACCATCATCTTCATCATCACCAGTGAAGAAATCTTTGACATCATCTGCAGCACTTGAAATTTTGTTGATGAACTCTGAAATATCCGTGAGCCCGCCTTCAATGTCATCTGTAATGTCTCCTAGTGTATCGTTTACCCAAGATATGACACTCTCTGTAGAATTCACTGCAACGTCAACAGCACCATCGATCGTACTCACAAGCACACAGGCATAAGTTCCAATTAACATATCTATAGCAAACACTATCATATTCTCGGAGCCGGTCAGTATTAGTTTGAGCGCATTCTTTGTCTGTTCGTTCATCTCTTCTAGGGTCTTCAACATCATGTAGTTGGCTGATTTTGATAGATAGTGCGGTATAGACGTAGCGCTAGTTGCAAAAGTGTCAATATTGGGACATGAGTTAAGTGTGTAGTTCTTTGTAGTCTCAATCGAGTTCTGTAGTGACTGATGGAATAAGATAAGTCTTAGAGCTATAAGAATGAGGATGATGGTGTATTTGTTTATCCATATCTGTGATAATCGATCTCGTAGCTGGAGATATGGAGTTGGTCTCATTGTTTGATAGACTCTGAAGAAATAGGAGCATTAATGGACGGTAAACATTTCGACGGTAGTTTCAGATAGATCTTATAGCTTTTTGTTGGCCTCATTTGTGAAACACTCTGTTGTTTCGACTTTGTTTCATCCTTTCGCCAATACACGGACATAAAAAAAAAAACCTCTTTGGGTCGCCGAAAGAAGACGAATTGATGTTAGAGGTGGTCAGCCGCAAATGTGAATATCGAGCGATGATGGATTGTGCGTTGCGTCTGTATGGGCTGGGAGGGTGGTTTCTGGTTGTGGTTTGGTTATTGTGTAATTTTGTTTATTCACTTATACTCAGAGATTCGAACGCACATATTTTTGATTCATGGCCTAGCAGTCTGGCGCACACTTCATTTACAAATCCTCTTTTAAAGCAGGTAATTCCACCTATTGCTCCGCTATTTTACAATCCAGTAACAAATAATACCCCACAGAGTGTCTACAAGCCTGTGGTTCCCATGCGCAAAAAGTCAATCATCGTATAATGTAATCACCAGTGGTAGTGATGTATTTAACCCCTTTATATGGTTTAACTTCACTCATGCCCTTTGTAATTTTCAATGTATCCACACGGATACCACTCGGAAGTGAGCCCTTTGTCAAGTATGAGATGGAAGTCTTTATAGGAAATACAATATTTTCCGGATCTATCACATCTCTAAAGCCTCCTTCGAATGGTTCCACAATACCTCTAAGAACTGGATTTATACCCAATGATGTTTGTGGACCAAAGATCCATTGAAACTTACCGTTTGATGTTTTTTGGAAATCACCATGACTCACTCTTGAGACTTTGACTCTTTGAGTGACTTCAGTTTCTATCGTTATGATCAAATCCTCAACTTTGGAGACTGCTTTCAACAAATGTAAGTTCAAAGTGATCTCGAATTCATTTTTGTTTACACCAAGGCCTTCACGATAGTCGGCGCTGACCAATCCAATCGATCTTTGAATCTTCGAAACAGGATATTGATCAAGATCAATGGTGTAACTCACAACAGTGGTTTTTCCATCGGGTGGAATGAACGACAACACGCCTTGATTGGCTATCCATCTGTCTGTTCTGATACACCTGTGGAAGGATGGGATACCGAGGGAATGTCCATTCAAATTCAAAACAAGTTGAATGTCTGGGACACCACTCAAATGAGACGTGAAATCGATTTCGCCTTTAATGACAGCAACGGTAGGGATGAGTTTATTGGAGTATCTTGATCTTGAGTTCTTCAAGTTTGGTTGATGTGATAACACCAAGTTAATCTGTTCTCTGATATCAACAAATAATTCATTATTAGTATACTTGATGTTTGAAGAACGCCAAGGCACTTTTTTCTCTATGGAGCTTGACAAGCTTTGTAAATTGGAAGCTGAGGAGGTAGCATAACCCCTTGTGAGTTGATTAGTGGTGGAAAGTATCCTACCACCAAGTGTCGATTTGAATGGCACCAGTTCTTTCAATGTGTTCAAATCGGTGATGTAAGGGTACCCACCTTCTATAAGTTCCTGCATTAAGTTGCACATAATATCGTAATTAGATTCAATCTTCATGGGGCTCAGTGGGGAGCCAAAGTAATCCTTCAGTATCTCAAATAGTTTGTCAAGGAAGACAGTGAAAAGATTTGGATTCAGTGGAGTAACGGGAGTTTTCTGCTCTTTCGACTTTTCTTCTTGGTTCTCCCTCTCGTCCAAAGGTTCATAGTCACTGCCGCTATCGTCATCACCGGATTTCAGACTCTTTAGATTCAAAGAGTCATGTGCTTGTTTGTCTTGCACGAGTGCATAAAGGGTGATCTTATCCTGAGTTGTCTTGTAGACATAGTCGGTACCGGAAACTGATATGATAGCATTGTTTTGAGAGTTTTGAGAAGAAGTTCCTTTCAGGGTAGCAAGAAGAGTTTTGAGACTTGGTGAGCTGGAGGAAATTGGGTATTCAAATATAAGATTACTGCATCAGCTGTTAGTAGGGACCTTTTATCATACGAGGGGAGCTCAAACTTACTCTCGATCATCAGCTAAATAGAGACCTTCAATGGTGGCCATTCTAGTTCAACAGATAAACAAAACGAGCAAAAAAATAAGCTAGGAGGTAGGAGTTGCGATCGACTGTAGGTTCCTATGTAATCAAGTAACTTTAGCAAGCTCAGATCGAAGTTTACTATAACGGATCAAACGAGATTTGAGATTATTTTTGTAGAGACGTTCATTGAATTCCGCATTCGCCAACTACCATTTTTGCCAGTTCGCCCAGGGTACTTGCAACATGCTTATGTAAGAAGATAGGGCTCATAACCTTTTATAGAAATCTCCTATCTAGGAAAACATCAAAACTAATGTGGGAAGAAGTTAAAGCGCAGGCAATGGATCGATCACTATTGGGGTCACACCACTTGGATGCGTGTGCTCTGAAGGCTTCTAATAATGTTCAATCAAGATGTTTGTGGCCATCAATTGGAAGACAAACACGCGTAACAGGGTAGAGTAACAAACTGTGCTGTGAACTTACGTAATCGATATCACCAAAAAAAGAAGTGAAGAGGGAGATCAAAAATATAGCTTATTTTCTATCCTCTGGAGCATTGGTATCAAGGGCTAACGTTCTGAATTATAAGCTTCAAATTAAATACCTTCTGAAGCTTAAAACATCTTATGCAAGTCAGAGGTGGAACTATCATCGTGGAAAGACTTCCAAACGTGCAATGATTGGTCGGCGAAATTGGCCAAAGAGCCCTCTCATAGCTTACAGGTGGCCTATTCTAACTAAGCCATCAACGGTATACCTTAGGTCCTCTCGAGGTACCTTAACGATAGTTTGCTCTAAATAATGGAAGCTCCACATAGCGTCTTCTTGAGAGTTGATTTTTGGTTTGAACACAGCTGTGTGTCAAGATGCTGTTGTCGTCCAGCGGCCTTGAGTGATTTGAAGCCACGAAAGCCGGATCTTTTTCTTCTTCACTATAACTCTTGATCTTTGCTCTTTCGTTACCATGGATTCTAGTGCAGTTGGTATATAGGTCGTGTTATGAAATCTTTTGCGACCAAGATTTAAAGTAGTGTCCTCATTGCCTAAAGCTTCTTCTCCACCATCACTATCATGACTGCTGTTGTCCTAGTTCAGATTAAATTCACCAGTTGTATCTTTATTTGTGGCACTCTGAATGTCCCCTTCGATTGAACCAGATCTTGCTGAACACCGCTCAGATCTAACTGAAGTATCATTGATATGACAAGAAGAACTACATTGTTCACAATCATTATGTAACATGTATCATATCATTGATCTGATCTGTCAACTTCAACATCAACATCAAGAATCTGATCGCTCTCTTTCATTCCAACCGTGTCGAAATCAGCACATGGAACACCGTGTCTCAGAAATTGAAAGTGATGCTGGTATGATAACGATGAAGCAAGACGACCAGCTTCCCTCCAGTCATCGATCTCTATATTATCTGGTTCAAAGTTATCAGTGGCTCCTCTAAACTGAACAACATCTTTAGTATGTGGGGGAAGAATCTTTGTGATCTCAAACTTCAATCCAGCATGAGTATAACCCAAGAACCCAGGGGGCAATTTCGGAACGATGTCTGTTTCTTGATATACTCTTGAGAATGACGGATATGGCAAGTCTCCCCCATTCTTAAGTGACTCTGCAACTTCCTTTGTCTTGAAGTTCTCATCTGTAAACTTGTTGAAGTGTGCGTTACCAACTCTCAATTGTGCAAACGTGGCAACGAGTGGCCTATACCCTGCTAGAACAAAGTCAACACCAGCAAGCTGAGCCCATGTACCTCCCAAAGATTGACCAGTGATGGTCAATTCATAATCCCCATCAAGGAAAGGTTTAGCTGCTTTATAGACCTTTTTGATCATCTCAGGATAAGGTCTGTAAATACCATAATGGACAGAGCAGCGAGGACATATTTCATCAAATTCAGCATCAAAGGTCACCGTAGCATTTTCCAGGTCTTTTTTGTTGTAGTCAGAGGCAAAATCAACATAAAAATCTTCCTCATATAACTCTGTGTCACTATTCTCTTCATCACCGTCATCATTTTCAGAGGAGATGTCAGCGACGTCAATATAATTTGTGAGGACTGGATAATAAGGGGTCTGCTTAATCATGAAATCTGTGACCCAGTCACCTATACTTGAAGTGCCTCTGAAACTGAGGTATAATTTCTTGTTGCAATGATCAGCTGCCAGAAAAGCTGAACCTGCAATGCTCTTTCCAACAGACGGCTTGAATGTCTTCACCAGCTCATAGCAGCCCTCCACATCATCACGACAAAATTTGACAGTCGGACAGGCTTCACGTAATGGGCGGCCTGGAGTGAAAATAAAACTGAATGGGATTTTCTGGCAATATGCCAATTTCGCCAGCGGAGCAGTTTTGTATAAGTCATCGTACGTTCGATCACTGTATGGATAAGATAGGACTTCTTTAGCTGTTCTTCTTATTTTTGGAGGTTTCACACCATCTCCAAGATTTAGATGAAGAGGAAGCTTGGGTATCGACCGTAAAATTGACTCAGCTTGTACTTCAGAATCATTAGAGTGGTGTTCTAATGTATTGATGAAGTTAGCCAACGATAAAAGGATAAACAGTGATACTCTCATTTTGTGTCTTTAAAATGTGGTTTTACAAGAGGTGGAGTCAGGAAACAAGAGAGAACATGATTACACATTGTTTTGGATTCCTCTTTGAGCATATTTGTAGTTGAGATGAATATTTTCTGTGGTATTTTCTGATTTCAAAACTTTGAGTTGTTTTAAAATACTAGCGGAATTAATAGTTACGATTTTCGGAGTTAACAAATGCGTTATACTGATCAATATATACTGAGATTTCAAAATGGATTCGTTGGGTTTCCACTTCGATAGATAGGCATTCATAAGAAGAAGGAACGTTTGGTGAGATCGTAAGATAGATCAACTTCTTCTCTTTTGATATGTTTGAAGGACAGGTCCCAATCGTTACATGGCCATGAGATTCTGATGAATTGATGCAAATGTTGGTATAGGACTAGTAAAGCCAAAGGATCGCTTAGATCAACATCAAAAGCGGTATTCTCATCATTATCAGAAGCACCCAAGTAATCAACATTCTCTTTGTTGTGAGGTAATCTCAATTTAGTAATCTCGAATTGCAAACCAGCATGAGTGTAACCTGGGCCTGGTGGTAGTCTTGGAACCAGATCAGTCTTCTGGTAGACTCTGGAAACAGATGGGATAGGCAAATCTCCACCATTGTTGACAACTTCGGCGTTTGCTTTGGTATCAAATTTGTCGTCTAAGAATGTGTTGAAAGCTGGGTTACCAACTCTCAAAGCAGCGTAGCTGACCACCAATGGTTTATAACCGGCAAGCAAGAACTCCAGACCTGCAATAGTGGTGTACCCACCACCTAATGAATGACCAGTGACGATCAATTGGTAGCCGTCCTCCAAATATTCCTTTGCACCATCATGTACCTCTTGAATGAATTGGGTTAACGCAATATAGACACCACAATGGACATAACAGTCCTCACATGGGATTTCATCAGCGTTTTGTTCAATTCTTGATGCAACATCTTCAGTCGAGGTACTGGAAGTAACGTTCTCGAACAAAGTGGCATTGATGTTATCATTTTTCAAGATCGGAGCGTAGGGACAGTAACCAAACAAAACATCAGTAACAAAATCACCCGGAGAAAGAGACCCTCTAAAAACAGCATACACTTTCTTCTCATTGTGATCAACTGCAACAAAAGCATCACCAGAAATCTCCAACTGCAACAAATTTGGACGGACAACTGTCACAATGTCATTATCAGCTTCTTCTGCAGTGCAGAAATCAACATTTTCACAGGATTTAGGCAAATCACCAACAGAGAATGTTGGTTCAATCGTACAATAAGCAACTTTGGCATAGTTGGCAAGAAATTCAAGAGTTTCAAACACAGAGTCACTGAAACCAGCGTTAACGCTCAAAGCAATATAGAACAGACTTATAAAACCGATGAACTTCATACTATTGGGATATCCTGCTATCCAAATTGGGGCTCATGATTTGAGGTACATTTACCCATTTTTATATAGAAATCGAGAGCATTACATGGGTCACTTAATTCAGATCTACAGATCTTCGTGATGCCGGTTTGGGCAGTCTCTAGGACCAAAACATGCATAATCAGATGCATGGGCGATAATTACATGAAAAGAGTGCTATAAACGATGAAAACTAGTAGATTTGAGAATACAGATAGTTAGCTATACCATCCGGATAGTGTATTTCTGTATTCCTATCACTTGTCAAGAAGAATAAGGTGTGAGTTAGATCTTTGAAGGGCGAGTGATCTGTCGATTGAAATCTGATTTGCCGTCGAATTTACGCTGTATACATCTTGAGTGCGCTAGGCAGCTTTTTTGCCTAAAAATATGTACTGTCAACGGATTTAGTGGCCGTTTCCTTGCCCAGCTGAAATTTACCCCGCTGATACAGACATCAAATAAAGAAAATCTCTTTTTGAACGTAAACAAACATTGGTGTAGAGGCAGCAGAATCGCTAAAACGTATTGGAAGTCCATCAATTTTAATCAAACCACATCGCACCCGATTTTAAAGCTACCGCGGCCCAAGATACCATCCATCATCAGGCTCCCCGCTACAACGCACGCTAGGCTAACCGCCAGCTCTGCTGTTGATTCACCCACCAGCGCCATCAAGGAACTCCTCGACAACTCGATAGACGCTTTCGCTCACACAATCACCGTCGAAGTTGACGCTTTGACAGCTGGCTTAGAGTGGCTCTCTGTGAAAGATGACGGGTTGGGTATCGCCGCTGAGGACATCAAAAATATGTGCTTGAATGGCTTTACTTCGAAGATACAATCGTTCGGAGATCTCAATTCAGTAACAACATTGGGATTCAGAGGAGAGGCACTTTCCTCAATATGCTCTCTATCGGACTCTGTATCAATCACCACAAGAGATCTGTCAGCCCCCGTTGGATTCTCTTGGCTTGTTGACAACCGCGGCCATGTCAATTCAGAAATTGTGCATAAAGCTGTCAACAGAGGCACCGCGGTTATTGTCAAGGGCCTTTACAATACTCGATTTCCCGTGAGATACAAGTTCCTTCGTCAAAGAGCTTCACAATTTCATATCTCTATACAGCAACTCATAGACACATACTCTTTGATCTACACTGATATCAAATTTGTTTTGAAGAGAGTCCAATTACAGAATGGGGGAGCCCTCAAAACTGTAAAGGTCACCACAAGACTTCCAAATCAACCGCGGTCCATATTGTTGTTTGGAAACCTTCATGATGTGTCCGAGGGAAAGTTCACTCTTCAATTTCAAAACTATACTGCACCCACTCAGGTCCAATTCACCCTTCCCTATCCTTCCCCTCAAGTTGGGAGCTGTCAACGCCGTCCAGCTCATTTGAGAGTGTTTTCAGTGAACAGGCATCCTCTCAACACTTCACTAGGATTTGGTAGATCTTTGTCAAAGACCGTTAAAGAGATCTATCAACTAGCGGATCTATGCGCGCCTCAATCTTACTACTTTGAGTTCACTTTGCTGAACGAAAACATCGACTTCAACATAGAGCCGAAGAAAGATGACTGTGGCTTTACATTTTCTTCCTTGTCTCAAGAGTTGATACATTCATTTGGTAAACAGCTTGAAGCCCACATTCGGAACTGTGCCAAACTGGTAAATAACGTCTCTACAATACCACAACATGGAGTTACAAGTGATAAAGGTGGTTTGACTGGAATTCAAACCCTGAAAGAGAATTTCACAACACACTCAGAAGCTCCTTTCGATACATCTTTAAAAGAGGCCACCATGACTGAAAGCTCTACAGACGATGATGAGTGGTCTCGTGTAATGCATGATGAGCTATCATCTGATCTCGATACAACCTTTCCTGGGTTGACTGAGCTACCTTTGAGCGATGCATTGGATGAAGATATCAGCTTGGCTAAAGATATCACACTATCCAATCCTTTCACATTGGCGAAAATGGCACGTGCTTCGAATAATCAAATACACTCAATTAGTTCGCAATCAACAGCAAGAGTTTCGAGGGAACCGGGAGAAGTCGAAGTTAATCCAAGTTTCAACCCATCAAATACAACTTCGAAAAGATCTAAACCAAATAGATTAGGGAAAGACGGTCCTATATCGAGAAAAATCCAAACAAACATCTCCAAAGTTACAACTGAATCAAAATGCACACAATCTCTTCTATCCCAAAACTATCAAATATTACGACGTGTCAATCAATCATTGAATCAACATCCATGTCCAATACTAAAGCCGAAAATTCCAAAGCTTTCAAATCTACCAATGAAGAAATATCAAGTACACGCACTTTCAGTTATGAAATCTGCGAATTTTAAAAACGATGAACAACAGCGTTCAATTATACCTGCCAGTTCTATTGCAAGATCGAGATACTCTGTGATAAATTTCCAAGATATCCAGAACTATAGCACCCGTGTGAAAATGAATCACCAGTATCTACCGATAGTTGAAAACACTGATGAGATTACACCTTCAGGTGAAGACATTCAAGTCAATGAGAAAATTCGACTTTTCTATGAAGAATTGAAAGGCTCGCATTGCAAAGTCATTGACACTGATCATCCTTGTCGTTTGGTGTAATACCGTTGAACATTGAAACTTTTTCTCTATCTCTCTCTCTCTCTATCTATCTATCTATCTAGTTTTCGAATTTAGCTTGATTCATTAATCTGCTGCATAATTCCATTCAATTGGGTTTTAGTTTCAACATTTGTAGGCTATCCCGTCTATCTGTCAAATGAGATCACCTGTAGATATTCTTGATCTCTTCAGCTTATTCGTCTTAACAAGGTGTGATCCCGAACCAGTACCTATCAATCTCAAGTGTTCATCTGACCTCAAAAGGAATTTTGTAGTGAAGCTTGGAGTTTTGGAGTATGAAGCTTTAAAGATTCTTTTCATGATTATTATTTGTTCGTTGTTTAGTGGTTGACTTGGTGATTTGTTGTTCAAGAATTTTGTGATGATTGTAACTATTGGTCTTAGATATCTGAAACCATCTTCAAGTAGTAATTTAACGTCTTTGAGAAATTGGTCGTTCAATGCATTGTTGGAGTTGGAGATCTTGATGAAGCAGGAAAGTTGATCAATGACGATCATTTGTTCGGTTGTTAGTGATTGTAATGTATCCACAAGTTTCTGCCTTCGCTGATTCACGATGCAAGCTGCAGAAATAACTGATAGCATTATATGTAAACACTGTTTGTATTGTGTTTTGTGTTTATTGTCTATCAAATAGTGAATCATATCGAGCTTTTCTTGGGACATGACAATAGAAGTAGACATCTTAAAAGGCAAATTTTCAAGAAGATAAGAATCTAACTCGAATCCTATACTTTCGGCGAGTTGTCTCGATTTCTCAAAGTTTCTCTCAAACATTTCAGGTATCATAGCATCCAAGCACACCTTCATCAAAAAGTTCTGGATCCCAACCTTCTGACTCCATTTGATAATGAATTCATAAACCACTTCCAATACATCAAGGTTACCAAACACAAGACCGATAGCATGACCCAGCATCACATGTTTCTTGTACATCTGTATCACGGGATCTTCATCATACCACTGGGTTATGTACATCTCTTGCTTGATTATCTCCTTCTCCATCACCGAACACGAATCGATTTCGTTAAGCCCAACACTTACGCCAATCTCCAATGCACATTTCTCCGCCAACTTCAAGAAACCTGAGGTGTAATATTGGGATATGAGCATCTTGAATGCCTCAAAGACCTCATTAATACATGACCAGACTTCTGGATCCATGGTGGACTTCAACAAATTCCATTGATCAGGCTCAATGATAGACAGATTTGACAATTCTAGAAATGAATTTTCAGCTTCATCAGGTTTATAATCTTGATCTTTGTCCATAACTTCTATTTTTCTCTTCTTATATGTAATTTTGTGCCTTATGACAGGGTTAGCAGATTGGGTCTCAAGGATCAAACTACGCTCGTTGAGGATAAGTGATGTGTCAATGGAGATGTCTGCATCTATGGATTCCTGTATTTGGTGCGTGCTGTTCTTAAGTAAGCTCCGCAAAGATGAAAGCTTGGATTTCAAGGGCCGGAGTGTCCTGAGACACCTATTTGTACTCCATTCCATGCTGTCAATGGCCAAAGAATGTCATGTTCTTGAGTGTTGTTTACCTCAAACTTCATGAACCAAAACAAAATCTAGCGTGTCTCGAAATTACGTAATTCAAATACTTAATTCAGAAAGTTTCCGTTTTCAGAAACTTGATGATTTTTTTTTCTTTTTTTTTTTTTTTTTTTCTTGAGCTGTCTGAAAATAATAAAAAAAAAAAAAAAAAAAAATTTTTCGTTGAGAGAAAAAACTAAAAACGTTTCAGCTCTTTGTTCCAATCCTTTAAACGCAATGAAGATTTACACAGTACGTCTATTCGAGCTCTGAAATGTCATCTGCTCTTCTAAAGAACTGAATCGATTTTTTTTTGCGTCAAAATCTGACCAGAAAAGCACCAATTCATCCTCTTCTCAAGTTCGCAGTTGTCATCTTATCATCAAAAGATCTCATATACTAACTAGAGTGCTGATAGGATATCATCTCCGGTGACGAATTGTTGTCCGATGCTTACGACCTAAAACTAGTTGACGGTGTCATCTACGAGGCTGACTGTGATCTTGTCACTGTCGCTGAAGGTGATGTTGACATTGGTGCCAACCCATCTGCTGAAGGTGGTGATGACGAAGGTGTTGAGTCTTCCGCCACTCAAGTCAACAACATTGTCTACTCTTTCCGTTTGCAATCCACTGGTTTCGACAAAAAATCTTTCTTGACTTACATTAAATCTTACATGAAGAGAATTAGAGCTCATTTGGAACAGAACAACCCAGAAGAAGTTGACGTTTTCCTAAAAGGTGCTGCTGCCTACGTCAAAAAAGTTGTTGGTTCCTTCAACGATTGGGAGTTCTACACTGGTGAATCTATGGACCCAGATGCCATGTTGGTCTTGTTGAACTACCGTGAAGATGGTCAAACCCCATTCGTTGCCGTCTGGAAACATGGTGTCAAAGAAGAGAAAATCTAAGCTAGCTTTTTTGAATTTGATACAGACATAATGAAACAGCCGATCTTGTAGTTTATATGCGTTCTTATTTCTCATCATCAGTTTCTTTGAACGATCATTGCAGTGTTTTCAAGAGATATTGATCTATCGACGTATTGAACCAACTCCACGTGGTATCCTTCTGACTCCAGTGTAAATTTTCTGGCTTCGTCTATCAATCTTCTAGCTTTCAACCCCAAAACTTCCCTCTCTTTCAAGTTCAACCCACTGACATGGTCAGAACCATCTGTATCTGCCATTTCTGGTCTCTTGCCATTCACGGCCCAACTTGCAAACTTCATCAGGTGTCTGAAACCTTCCTCATCTATGCCCTTTTTCAACAGATAATCTTTACCTTTTGTTGGGAACACACCGTAGTCACAACAGTGTCTGCAGCACATTGCGACGATCATCCCACTCAGAGAACATTTGAAGCCCGGATTGTTCATTATGCATTGGATCGTGAGATCGGTGGCTGCACCACATAGATGTTTCGATATACCCACAGAGCCCCTACCGTTGTTCAATTGATTTTGCAAAATGTCATCGATGAGGAGGTCTTTAATATCAATCTTCACTCTGAAAATGTTGGTCTTCAATCCTGAATCTTCAGCGTCTTTCACCATCTTGGAATCAAACTTCATTCTAGTTGGTGATCTATCAATCAACAAGAAATCAGACGCATTACCAGTCTTATGAATCACAGATCTCGCCAGGTAGCGAGACAATTCTGCTCTTCCACAACCGAACTCGATATAGTTCAACTCGTTGGACAGCAGGTCTCGTTGGTTCAGATGTGCTATTAACGATGATTGTTGTATGACGTGTTTCTGGTTCTGTAACTCTTCCATACGTTGGTCGACTCCCTCATACTTCAGCTGATCCTTCTCGAGCTCTTCATATGGTTTGAATGCCTCGTCAATAACAGGGATCCACTTTTTGAAATCAATCTCGAACGCACGTTTGATCGGTTGTTCATGTTTTTCACAGTTTTGATTCTCTTTAAACCAAGTGACGTTCTTTGCCTCATCTTTCTTCAATCTGCAACGCTTGGTATGGCTCTTTAAATCTTTTTGCCATATAGAGTGTTTCGGATCAACACTACATGGAATTCGTACATCTTTCTCGTGGTTTTTAAGATGCTCAGCACAGTACTGTACCCCGGCTTTGCGAGTCAACGGACATTGTTTGTTCTTTCTGGGTATCATGAACTCGCATTGAAGTCTTTCTTGTTTTGATTGTTTGGTCTTCTGCTTCTTCTGTTCCCTCTTGGAAGTCCTTAGGGAGTCAGAATCTGTCATGTTGATGAGCATCAAACCAGGATCAGTGAGTAGCTCTAAAAAGCCACTTAACTGATCTCATCATTAACTGGGCTCATCTCGAGATTAAATTTTGATTTGATTACCGAGGTCTACATCACGTGAATTTTCTACCGGATTAATAACTGGCATCTCGATTTAACCGTCTCTCATTGTATTTAGATTAAGATTAGGCTAACCTTTCAGCTGTGTATACTCAGTAATCATCTAAAGTTGAAAGTGGAACGACATAAAGGACACGTGTTTCCACCACTTGATTTGAACCATTTGTACAGACAACCTGCATGAAACTTGTTCTTACAGGTGTTACAAGTCTTCGAAGGCAACGAGTTGTCCTGGTGCAAGATGGAGTAACAAATGGCACACTCTTCAAATCCTTTGAAATAGAAGCTCACGTTCTTCATGAAAAAGTCCAAACTCTCTGAAATTTCACCATTTTGTAAGGAGATGATGCTCTGGGATGCCAAAATCCAACCTTTCCATTGGGCGTCTTTCACACCAATTCTTTGTGGACCAGAGACTTCAATGTTTTGAAGTGGGTAACTGGAAGGAACTTTGAACACGACTTCAAGAGATTGTTCATCTATCAAATAACTGACTCTGATCTCATTTGTGATTTGGTTGATCTTCAAGCTTAGATTCTCATCTTTTGTAAATTTGGCTGATTTGGACTCAAAACTGGAGATCTTGTCTTGGATCAATGAAGGAGAGATGTATTTCTGAGTAAACGACTCGATTTGGGATTTGAAACCACGATCTTTGATGTCTTGAAACCAACTGGAGCTTAAAGAACCGATGGAGTTCAAGATTGTGAAATATAGATGAACTCCCAACAACCTAATTTCTTTGAACAAGTCATCGGTATCATTCAAGAATTCATAAACTTGAACCAACTCGTTGAACTCATCGATTCTTATCAGAAACTCTTTATCGTTAATATCGACCACAAGCACTGACAAGAAATTCAAGCATTTGGTAATCAGTTCGTCATTATCCGATTGCAATTGTTGGATGTATAAAGCACGGAGCTTCAACGTGATATCCTTGAAATGCAGCAAGACCAGCTTCCAATCCCAAAAGTACTTCACCAATTTAACATCGTTCTCGTAATCATCTTCAATGAATTCAGGGACTTTCAGAATGTTATCGATGAACACTTTTTCAATTTTGTAAGGCTCAAGATCAGTAGACTTGCTTAGTTCGAACTCGATTACGAGTTCTTGCTGTCTTGAAACAATCAACTTAGACAAGATGGTCAACAAGGATCTTTTTAGCTGTACGTTTTCCAATTTCTGGTATCTCTCCAATAATCTGTGGTAATGATCATTGAATTTTGTTGTTGGGACCTTGTTCAAGAATCTGTTCAGCAACTCGCTGTAGACAATATAAGCCTGGCTGACATCACCAGACTCATCATTGATGAAGGATTCCAAAATCTCACCTTGTATGTCCTTCAGCTGAGATTTGAAGTCTTGCTGTCTCTCCAGAACCAAGTACAACCTCAACGAAAAGTACTTCAACTCCAGTAGTCCATCAGATTCGCCAATAGAGATTAAACCAGTGGAATCATGAAGGACTTTGAGCGTCAACTCTTTGAGAGTTTCCGTTTTCTCATACTTCAAGGTGTTCAATTGAGATAAAAATTGCAGCAGCAACACACGAATTGGATGAAACTCCGTTTCATAAGCGACGTCAGAATCTAACCATTTGTTCATGTCGTTCACGATCATGTTTAATCTCTGAGCTTGCAACGGCGCATATTCATCGTCGTCCTCTTTAGCTCCTATGAAGTTGATTAAGATGATGAGCCTGTTCAAACCGGAACGTAATAACTCTGAAGGTCTCAACCCAATGAGCTCTGAACCGACCAAGTTCCTCAATCGGTCGAATCTGTCATCTGATAAACGGTCTTTGATGTTGGAGAGAACTGTTGTTAAAGTCAATAATGAGCTCGAATCTTCGGAACGTAATTGTGATTTGACGTATTTATCTAGGTCGAGTTCATTTATGGATATTGGTTCTTTCGCATTCAAAATTTGTTTCAAGAGTCTTGATTTGTAGAATGAGAGGATTGGGTTGGATTCCGTTATGAGGTTTTCCAAAAGAGGTGATGTGGTGGTGGAACTGATGATTTCGGAAAGTAGAGTTGTTAGCGTTTCTGAACTGAAGTTTTCAGTGATTTTCTTGTGGATTTTGTGTTGGAAGTTGCTGACTTGGTCAGATGAGAGATGATAATGATCATTGGACACCAGAAATTCATAATCAACAGCAATTTCGGACAGAACACCCAGATAGACGAGCGATTCGTCTGAAATCTCAATGTCCAACGACCCAAGGAAAGTACCGTATCTCAATATGGGCAATAACGAGTCAAATCTGAAGGTCTTGTCAGCCGTTGGTAGCAAGTAAAGGTTCGTCTCGAGTGGATTACCCAATGCCAATCTGGAATCAACGATATCACCGTACACACCCAGCAAATTCTGTTGAGATTCAGCACTGAAAAGCACACTAGTCAAGGATGGGTTGGTCTCTAAGACTGAGCTCACATGGGAGGATAGTTCAGGTGTTGAACCTGTCGTCAGTACAAGCTTCTTCAAACTGTCGACGTAAGTATTTTCCACGTCTTGGTCAACTTTCAATATCTCTTCAATAGCGTTCAAGATAACGGTTTTCAATGGTGATCTCCACAACGAGTTAGTCAAAATCTCAGTGTTCTTCACCAAGTGCGCCAAGATTTCATTGTTAGTTGCGTTGTTCTTCCAGTAAAGCTCCACAAATGTCTCAACCTTGTCTTGTTCCTGAGCAGCAGTGTATAGCTCAACTGCAGACTCCTTGGTGATCAGATGAGATTTGAATAGCGCGTCGCTTGAGAAGTCATTTGTTGACGAGACTTCACTAATAGCTGCTCTCAACTCGGAGCTTTCAAAGATCAATTCATCTTTATTCTTGAAAGATTCCAACCTTGACAACAGTTTATCTTTGGCATCAATGAATGTCAACTTGATCAGGAAATTATCAAACACCTCGACAAATAACTCTCTGTTGAAAAAGGAGGACTTAGAGTAATCAACCAAGATACTGATGGGTTTCTCGTATACTAACGCAGTGATAAAACTTGGCAATTCATCCAGAAACTCCTCAAGATCGCTTTTGTATTCCACCAGGTTCTCTCTGATCACCACGGCGAAGATATCAAACGAATTATGGTCTTGGTAAGACTTCCCTTCCTCGTCCTGGTCAGCGAGCTCACCGAGGGATTCACGAGTCGACACCAGAACATCATGCAAATCAACCTCGTTCTTCAAAGCTGCTTTCAGAAGGACCACAACATTAGAGTTGTCCTTGGTTGAGAGCTGAATGAGCTTCTCTTTCAAAACCTGTGGGTTCAAGTACTCTGCGAAGATCTCTGCAAACTGCGATGTCACTGGGGCTTTAATTGCAAGTGCTTCGTCGACAATTCTGGACGTGTCATTGATGCGGAAGTCGGTGGTGACTTCAAAATACGTAGATAGAGCGTTTACGATGAAAGGTGCACCGGCTCTGAATTTCAAGTTGCTGGATACTTCCTTTTGGAAATCGTTAAAAAGTATCTCCTTTATCAGCTGGGCGTCTTCGGTTGATGATTTGTCAAAAACAGCGGACGTGGTGAGGAATTTGGCAAGGTGGGAGTAGTATGATACGTCTGAATTCAACGAACCAGCTCGTAGAAATGCAACTATCTTCTCCTTGTGGTTCTTATCGTATGAGTAGAACAATGGATTGGATTCGTTCAGGTTGTTCAAAGTGGAAATGATGGGGATGATTAACGATGAGTAGACAACCTGTGACGTTGGACTATTCTCGAGCTTCTTGACGAAAGACAACGAATTGAAGAACCGCTTGGATAAGAGCTTCCATGCCTTTTCCGTGAGCAGATCAGGTCTGAGCGTTGTGACGGCTGTTGTGAGGGAAAGTAGCGATTTGAAGATCCTTTGGCTGTTGATATTGGTGTTTATAAGAAGATAATGCCATAGGTTTTCGTAAAGGAAGAAGTCCTGATACTTCGTGATGACCTTCTCGACCTTGGCTGGATTCAACTTGACTCCAATTTGGATCGAATGAGACACAATGGAGATTGTAGCGTTGACCAACCTCAGATATTTCAACTCTGCTTCGTCTCTAGGCACATAACGATCATCCGACAGAGAGTCAACCGTCTCTTTGTTCAATGCCTGGTCTGCAAAATTCAAGATCTCATCTTGGAATATCACCCATAGATTGTTCACTTTTGTCTGATCATTGTTGAAGATCCGGTTGAGATTCTTGAAAGTGGCGTTTGAAACTGACGAGTCAAAATCGTAAAGACCCGTGAGCAGCACAGGAACAGAATCCTTCAGGTATTTGGCGAACGCTTTTTGCAAAGTGGAGGTGAAAAGACTCTCAACTTGATGCGCTAACGAACGAACGGTCTTGCTTTCGCTTAGTGACAACTTTGGGTATAGTTGGATCCAAGTGATCAACACCAGATCATCTTTCAACTCGACCAAATTCTCGGGACTTCCAATGAAACTGATGAGCTCGGACAATGCTTTCTCCTTAGTGAGATCATCTCTCTTCAGCAGAGACTTGTAAATCAGCTTCAAAGACGAATTCTGGACGATGTTTGGATCGGGCAACCCGCTGACGTAGTTCAGACTCACTTCGAAGCCATTGAAGCCCAAGGACAGCGCACCCGACTCATCGGCGTAACCCTGAGCAAATGGATTACCAAATGACATCTCTTTGGGCTAAGACTTGCAATCACTGCGTAGAAAGATTTACTTTTATTGTGGCAAACTAGTGAAAAAAAAAAAAAAACTCGAAATAGGCGGCTCGGAAGTACGTAAATTTGACGGGTATATTTGATATATGTGTATTGGGAGATGGAGGGTGTTGTAATAAGAACCTCGGAAATCACCAACATAAAGGTCGGTTTAGGGCAACCAATGACATACCTCTCACGTGACTTTACCCTCGGATATATCTCTCGTATAAATGAATACATCTAACCGGAACTAACTAATCAAACGCTCAATACCGGGACACCACAAATCGTAATGCAATCAGTCTTTAGCCACAGACTTTTGTTTACCATGCCAGTTACCGAAATAGCTCTCCACATAGGTGTTTTGGTCTCTTTTCAACTCCAAAGAGCCAGGCCATAGTTCGGGCATATGTTCAATATACTTACTGGTGATCCATTCTCTACTTTCCCAATTCTCCTCGACAGGTGTGATTGATTTCTTGATCTCGTCAGAGATGACTTCAGCTGTCTTCCAAACTCTTAGCACGTTCAAACTTATGAATTTCGCAATGTCAACTTCTGAAGCGCCTGTGACTTCCCACAATTTTTTGATCAAATCAGGATATTTGGAAACATCCTCCAATCCAGTTGGCGCATGTTTGTCAATACCATCAAAGTCTGAACCTAGACCAATGTGATCCCAGCCGATCGTATCAACTATATGTTTGGCATGTGCAACGGCATCGTCCACAGTCGCATGACCTTCTTTTGGATCCTTTAAGAAATCAGGACAGAAATTCACACAAATAACACCACCGTTTTGCTTCAAGCTCAACAACACGTCATCTTGAACGTTTCTACCATGTGCTCTCACAGCATATGCTGACGAATGGGAGAAGATTACTGGTGCTTTTGATACTTTCAACGCATCGACCATTGTCTGATAGGAAACATGTGATAGGTCAACAAGCATACCCAACCTGTTCATCTCTTTCACTGCAAACTCTCCATATTTCGTCAGTCCCTTGTCTGGTTTTCCATTAGTCACAGATGACGCAGCAGTGGCAAATGGATTGTCACAGTTATGTGTTAACGTGATGTATCTCACGCCGAGCTCATAGTACTGACGCAGCACACCAAGGGACAGGTCAACTTGGTGCATACCTTCCACCCCCAAAGTGATGGAGATCTTCTCACCTTTTGTCTGTTGAAAGCTCTCCAACGCCTCGTCTGCGGTGTGGACGAACTTCAAAGACTTAGAGTATTTATCAACGAGTCTCTTTGTAACGTCAATCTGTTCCAAGGTGTCTCTCACGATAGAGCTTTGCTTGTTGAAATCCTCATACAACAAGTTAAGGTCTTGACTCCCGATGTAACAGCTGAAGAACTGGACACCAATCTTGCCTTGCTTCATCTTCTTCAAGTCTGTGTGTGAAGTCAAGTGGGAATCGAAATCAAAATGTCCATTGTCCGCTTCAAGTTCATTGTGTAATTGTGTTCTAAGAAGATAGGGAAAGTCATTGTGAGTGTCTAGAACAGGATACTTCTCTGTCAGCCTTTGAAATCTCTCGTCAATCGTCCCTGACATTTCTGTGTGTCGTGGGTTGAAGGCACTTTAGTGATAAGATGCCCCACCTTGGGGAGGTATGCTGTTGATGATTTGTCGACTAACACACTTGATTAGGAAAGGCAAGGGCACGTATGCGCAAAGAAAAATTCGCGAGGTTATAAATCAAAACACGCTAATTTAGCATTACAATATAAAATGCAGTTCTCAAATCAAATGTGCATCAAAGGTAGGATATCATGCCAGGAGTGAAATAGTGCTAAAATTGGACAAATTTCGTCGAAACCTATGCAGTATATGTCGTTGAGAGCTTTTCCCTCTCATGAAGGTTTCTCGATGATCTCTTCCTAGATACAACACCAACGTAGCTCGCTATAATCCACAGAACAAGGAAAATTTGGACACCGAATGAAACCCACAGAAATATATAGAACCAACCGTTGCCAAGAGAGGCTTTGATCCCCAAAACATCATAAGCTTTATCGAATTTAGAGACAACGAGTCTGCATAGGTATGTTGTAATAGCACCTGAAATTAAAGTTGAGAGGAAGGAGAGTAAATGACATACACTTGTGAAAGCAACCAACGTTGCTTCTTTTTTACCGACCAAGAACACAGCAGCTAGGTTGAACAAGAAACCAAATCCCAAAAACCATATACTGAGACACAGTGTGATGAATCCACCGAGGTACAAACCGTTGATGTATGATGCTCTTCCTTCTAGACCATCTGGTAGATAGACTTTCCAGGAATTGACACCTCCATTCGAAGACGAGCTTGAGGCAGCAGATGTCTTCAGATATTGCGCATTTCTCAACGTGTAGTAAAATTCCGATAACCACGGTACACGATCATCATAAGTATATTCGTACAACGAAATGACAGCCATACTTCTGTCACCATTGGCCCATTCTCTCAGGTGTCCGAAGTATCCTAGTTTGAGGTATATAGGATACTTATCCTCGTCGTAATCATTATAGTTGTATTCTCCTTGCTTGTGATGGAACAACTCAGTGTAGTTAACGTTGGCATAGTTTAGTTGTATCAGATATGTGTTCCAAGAAGGGCTCTGCTCTGTGAGGTTGATTGATGAAAGCGTAAAGCAAAGCAAGATCAATGGAATGATGGAGGCAAACAATAGTGGTAATTTGATTAGAAGGTTGTTGAATAGCATAGTTGGTTATTGTACAGTTAGTTAGACCACATTAACGCAAATTGAAAAGGTAAAGTCAATAGAGAGGGTCTTCAAGCCCCTTTTAAACACAATCACCTCCATGGGGTATAGCAACAAACAAGTGGTGGAAACTGCAAAGGGTCTTCACCAGGCACTGCGGGTTTATTATTTTTGTGTCAGATCTCTTACCTTAAGGGCTTCAAATGATGTCACATATGTTAAAGGGGAAACATTCATACATAGGGGTCCTTTGAGGTGCGGGTGTGGAGATACTCGGAGACTCGGAGATTCAGATTTCGTGTTCCACCGACTAAAAATAGTGCCATAAATCAGTGCGTTATTTCTATTCAAGTGAGGTTACATAGATAGAAAAATAATAGTGACGTATATTAGAGAGTCCTAGCGAAATTTTTTTAAAATAGATTTATCTGGCAATTGCCGAAAATGAAACCGACTTCAATTTGTGGCAGGAATCTAACGAGCGCCACTATAAAGTTGTAATCCTGATTATCGATCATCAGCTGTATATGTGTTTTGGTAGTGCGTCATGTGTGCTTCGCATAAGATTTGGGATTGAGATCATTCAAGGTCAAGAGTTGATGTCTGAACTCAAAACACCGTTTGCATTTTGGGGAATTGCTCTTCAGTTTTGATTTCCTCAAGGCAATTTGTAGTTACTGAGTCCATCAAATATTGTCTCAATTACAGTGGTGAAGTACATACTTTTGAGAAAACACGTCACAATATTCACATCACTCAGTAAGCCATAGATACGCAGAAGCATTAGATAGGCTGCAATCTAAATGTATGATCTCTTCATTCTAGCAAGGGACTTGATTTCCCCACCTTCCAGTTTCGCTTCTGTTCCTCAAATCTCAGTCTATCCGCAGCAGACAAGCCTTTGCAACTTCTTTAGAAAGCGCCTTTTTATGCCCTGAGGTCCATCTGGCATGCGTTAGAAATAACTGTATCTGTAGCAAAATTCGCTTCAAAAGGCTTTGTGCAGAGGTTTTGAGCTTTTACTAGGTTGCAGCATGAGATGAAGAACAAACATCACATACACTATCCCGTGAGTTCTCGGTTGGGGTCTCAACTAAGTATGTTTTTTTCAGTTCGAGCTGTTGGACCTTCAAGCGCGCTGTGTAATTGCATCAAGCTCTACAAGTTCCATGAAGTCAAGATGCTCAAATATTGCGGTATTAGCTACTCTTCGGTATTTGTTTGTTCATCCCATTGAGAATGCGCGTTGTGGAGCTCTCCTTCCTAGTTGTTTCGTCAATCAAATACATAGAGTCACATATTTATGTGGTGAAAAAATCACAGAACATCTGTTTCGCGAACAAAATTCAGTCGCGGCTGCTCAAAACTCGAAGGCGAAAAATCGGTGACGGCGACGAACAACGGAGAAACAGCAGAGCTCAGGAGTTTAGAAACCATCGATCACTCGTTTCGAAATCAAAGAGTGTGGTTTGCCCAGTTCACATATGATAAGACTGAACACGCCACTCGTCAGAGCTGCTTCCAGGCGTCTGGCGGCTCAACTCATACGGAAAAAACCCCACCAGCCGTCAATACTAATTGGTGGGTTCCCTCACAAACATGCCAGAATACAACAATTCCACAACCATTCTCCAAGATATGACCTATTCGACAAGAACGGCAAAATAAACTATAGCGATATCACGCCTTGGTTGAGTGAAAGACATCCAAATGCAAAAGGCGCCATTGATATCGAAGTTTACGAGGAGGTGAGATCAATATACCACAAGTTGACATCCGAGGCTAAGCTTGACGTCCCAGCCATCGAAAAGTTATTATTGAAGGGTACTACAGAAGGCTATCTTTGTTCTAAGTTCATCAACCATTTAATTGAAGAGTCCAAAGCAAGATTGGAACAGACCCCAGAAACAATCCAAAAGATTGATCAGTTATATGAGTTGTTGGACATCTCTGTAGCGCAAGAAAATCATTATGACGAATTACAACGAAGCATCGCTGCTGATGCCTCAAACTTGAAACAGGAGACTTTTGATAGAGAATTGTTTGATAAAGAAGTCGAGGAGAAGTTGAAAGAGAAGCTGAATAAGAACTCTGAAGAAGACAGCGAGAAGAAGGCAATTGAGGATTTGATCGATGAGAAAATCAAGAAAGCTGAGAAAGATCCAAAGGATTCGGGTAAGAGATTCACCAAAGATGAAACTGATCCAAATCTTAAAATCTATCAGTTGAAAGTCCAGCCATTTGAGTTACTCTTGTTTGTCTTGGCCTTAACTTATTTTATTTATTCCTCATCTTCATCTGACTCTTCTCATGAGATCACATGGCAAGAGTTCAGAACGAGATTCTTAGACAAGGGATTTGTGGAAAAGTTGGTCGTTGTGAACAAGAGTTTAGTGCGTGTTGTCTTAAATGACAACGGTCTCCAACAGAATGGTGGTGGTGATCAATACTTTTACTTCTCAATCGGTACCATCGATAACTTTGAACACAAGTTGGCAAAAGCACAAGAGGAAAACAATGTGAATCAAGATTTCAGAATTCCAGTCAATTACGTTCAAGAAGGCCACATAATTAAAACCATTTTCCAGTTCTTGCCAACGTTATTGATGATTGGTGGCTTGTTCTGGATCACCAAGAGATCAACTCAAGGTGGTGCCGGTGGAGGTGGTGCCGGTGGTATTTTTGGTGTTGGTAAATCAAAGGCCAAAAAATTCAACTCCGAAACTGATGTTAAAGTCACGTTCAAAGATGTTGCAGGTCTTGCTGAAGCAAAAGAAGAAATCATGGAATTTGTTTCCTTTTTGAAGAATCCAGCAAAATATGAAAAGTTAGGTGGTAAGATCCCAAGAGGTGCTATCTTATCCGGTCCTCCAGGTACAGGTAAAACTTTGCTTGCCAAAGCCACTGCTGGTGAAGCTGGTGTTGCATTCTATTCCGTTTCAGGTTCTGAATTCGTCGAAATGTTCGTCGGTGTTGGTGCTTCTCGTGTTCGTGACTTGTTCAAGACTGCAAGAGAGAATGCTCCATCAATTGTGTTTGTTGATGAGATTGATGCTATCGGAAAAGCCCGTACAAAAGGTAACTTCAGTGGTGCTAATGATGAGAGAGAAACCACTTTGAATCAATTGTTGGTTGAGATGGATGGTTTCTCAAGCACTGATCATGTTGTTGTTCTAGCTGGTACCAACAGACCTGATGTCTTGGATCAAGCCTTGTTGAGGCCAGGTAGATTTGATAGACATATTCAGATCGATAAACCTGAATTGGAAGGTCGTAAAGAGATTTATCAGGTTTATTTGAAAAAGATCCTGTTAGACATACCAAAAGATGGCGAAGAGTTTGTTGAATTAAGTGGTAAACTTGCTGCATTGACACCAGGTTTCTCGGGTGCTGATATCTCTAATGTTGTCAATGAAGCTGCTTTGATTGCTGCCAGATATAACGATGCAACTGTCAAGTTTGAACGCTTTGAACAAGCGATTGAAAGAGTTATCGCAGGTCTTGAGAAGAAATCGAAATTGCTATCTCCACAAGAGAAGAAAGTGGTTGCATACCACGAAGCTGGTCATGCCATTTGTGGTTGGTATTTGGAATTTGCTGATCCTTTGCTGAAAGTTTCAATCATTCCAAGAGGACAAGGTGCGTTGGGTTATGCTCAATATTTACCACCAGATATTTTCCTATTGAGTGTCGATCAATTGAACGATCGTATGACTATGGCTCTTGGTGGTCGTGTCTCTGAAGAGTTACATTTCGATTCAGTCACATCTGGTGCCTCTGATGATTTTAAAAAAGTCACAAACATTGCATTCAACATGGTTACAAGATTGGGTATGTCTGACAAGATTGGTCCTTTGGCATATGAGAGAAAATCAGACAATGATTTGACCAAACCATACAGTGAAGAAACTGGTACGTTGGTTGATGAAGAAGTTTCTAGAATCATTAATGATTGTGCAAAGAGATGTCGTGATCTGTTGAGTGAAAAAGCTGACGACGTGGAGAAAGTTGCACAATTGTTGTTGAAGAAAGAGGTGTTGACAAGAAACGATATGATTGAACTTTTGGGTCCAAGACCTTTCAAGGAGAAGAACGATGCTTTTGAGAAATACTTGGATCCAAAGAACAATCATCCACAAACAGCGTGATATGGATCCAAAGAAGAACGTTGTACATAGAATCTATCAAACAATGAAAAACTACTATTATGAAATGAAGTATTGAGAAAATAGTTTTTCTATGCTGTAATTAATTGACCTAATCAAACTTCATTTTTTTACCTTCAAACTTGACATTCTTCAAAGCCTCCTGTTGCCTCTTCTTAGCCTCCCACGATGGATGGACAGTCTCGGCTCTTTGAGCCGATTGTTTAACAGCTGCAGCTGCCGAACCTCTGACACCTAATGGCGCTTGATTGAAACCGGAAGCAGCAGTACCGCTCTTCATGACTTTCTCCTGCCTCTTTTTTTCTCTTTCTTCCCATTCCAGTTGCTTCTGTTCTCTTTGTTTGAATTTCTTCTCTTTCTCTTTCTTCACATGGTTGGCTTTACCACCGTACTTTGACTCCCAAATTTTTTGTCTGGCTCTTTGGCCTCTTCTGTTCTTCTTCACAGGCTTTGTGATTTGCTCGACAACCTCATCTCTATCGGCATCTTCATCATCAGAAGCAGACCAATAACCATCTTGTAATGCTGGCAAATTATAATCCTTCTCGGTCTTGTCTTTCTTTTCTTTTTTCTCCTTCTTCTCCTTAATTCCCTTTTTTTCCTTTTTACTCTTAGGTTCCTCTTCAAAGAAATCATCAACAGATTCTAGATCAGATGGCTCCTCATCCGTAATCTCATTGTAATCAATCTCGACATTCTCCTTGACACCGGTATCATCCTCGTCATCGGAGCCTGCAACAAGATTATCGTACTCTGCATAATCTTTCTCCAATCCTTCCTCTTCATCTTCATTGAAAAACTTCTCCTCTTCCTCTTCAGATTCGTCGTCATCATCATTACTTTCAGTGTTTTCGTCACTGTCGCTTTCAATTTCGTTGACTCTCTTAGGATTTATCGTTCTTTCTTCGTTGGTCAAAGTCTCCTTGTCAGATTTGCTCTTCCTTTCAACGACACCGTTTATGATTCTGAAACTAGTTTCAATATCTTCGTTGAGCTCTTTTAAAGATTTGTTGTTCATCAGTTTTGAATACCAACTATTCTCTTCTTTGGACAGCTTATTGTAGTATGCAAAAGGATTCAATTCATTTTTTTTGTCCGTGAGACCATCATAAACCCATTTTGAGATAAACTTGTGATCATCTGGGTATTTTTGTATAATGTTCGGACTGTAGACTTTAGTAAGAAGCTTGATAACTCGTATTTTGGAGACAGTATCGATGTCTAGTCCAGTCAGAAATTTGACTTCAGCTTCAGAGTGTTTCTTTCCTAATTTCAACGATTTAATGAGTTTCTTCAACTCTCTTTGATATTTTGAAATTGCATTATGGAGCTTGCTATCGAAAATACTTCCTTTCACTGAGTTGATCTGTGCTTTGGCTTCATCTTGGGTTAGATCTAACTGAATAAGTTTGTGCTGTTTTTTTGAGTTCAGAATTGCTCTTGTCTTGTTGAATCTGGCTTTTTTCTGTAAGTACTTGTACTCCAGAAGATCAAGCTTGAATATGAGATTGGACATGGTTAGCTGTGCAGACTGCTTTGCTTCAAGTCCAAGGCATTTAATTCCTATGGAGGTTCACTAAAGAAAAAATTTGTTATACGCCAAAATGTTACATAATCGATTCTCATCGCTTATGTCATCCTGGAAAAACCATACTGTCACGTGATGTTTACTGTTTGTAATTTTTCCGAAGCCGAGCATCTAATGTAAAAAAAAAAAAAAAAAAAATATGTGATGCATTTCCTTCCCCTCTTCGCAGCGGTCGCTGCTGTACAAAACCACAAAAACTTCTCCAACATTTTTGATCATCTTTTGGTACAATCATCGGTTGAAACCTCTTTGATACCGGATAACGCGTGCACTTGAACACACCTTTCCATCTGAATACTTAAAGCACCACTTCTTCCCTCTTCCTCTTCCTCCGCCTATCACTTTTTTTTTTATTCTTATTTACACTGCACCAGCTGACAGAGGGATGTTCAAGAGAGCACTGGCGAGTGTTGCGAAGGCCAAACAGGCCAACGACCGCTCTCAAAATCTGCCTTTCAAAGGAGCTGTGGGTATCTTCCAGAACATTCCACAGGCGCCACCGGATCCTATTCTTGGTATCACGGTGGGCTTCAAGCAGGAACAGAACAAGAACAAGATCAATTTGAGTGTCGGTGCATATCGTGACGAAAAGGGAAAGCCGTGGGTGCTACCTTCTATCAAATTAGCCAATGACAGGCTGAATGAGGAGAATAAAGAGTATACCGGTATTGGCGGTTCTCTAAAGTTCAAAGATCTAGTAAAGACCTTCTTGTTTGGATCATTCGATCAAGGCGCAAAGTTGATTGATCAAGACCGTATATCCCTCTTTCAATCGTTGAGTGGAACCGGTGCTTTGAAACTCACTGGTGAGTTCATGAAGAAATGGTTGAACATTGAAGACATATATCTTCCAAATCCAACTTGGGCCAACCATTTGAACATTTTTCAAAACTCTGGGTTGTCCCCCCACTACATTACATATTTTGATCAAGCAACTAATTCCATCAACATCAACGCTTTGATCAAAGATTTAAATTTGGCTAAAGAAGGTTCTGCTGTGTTGTTGCACGCTTGTTGTCACAATCCAACTGGTTTGGATCCAACTAATGAACAATGGACTGAGATCATTGATGTCGTCAGTGAGAGAAATTTGATTCCAATTGTTGATTTGGCTTATCAAGGGTTTCAAACTGGTGATTTGACTGGTGATTTACATCTGGTTAAAGCTGTCATTGAAAAGATTGAACAAGGTAAAATCCCAACGATGTTTTTATGTCAATCTTTTGCGAAGAATATGGGATTGTATGGTGAGAGAGTTGGTTCGTTGTCTATCATCACACCAGATAGTACAACTAGGGAAGTTGTTGATTCACAGATGCAAAAGATTATCAGATCGATCTATTCTTCTCCACCTATACATGGTTCGCAACTTGTTGAGATTGTTCTCTCCGACCCAGAAATCTTCAATCAATGGGAATCTGATGTCCTTGTGATGGCTGATCGAATCAAAGCCATGAGAGTTGCGCTCTATGAAAGACTACAAAGAAAAGGACATGACTGGTCCCATTTGATTCAACAGAATGGTATGTTTTGTTATACCGGTTTGAATGAGTCTCAGGTTTTGAAGTTGAGAGACGAGTTTGGAGTTTATTGCACTCTAGATGGAAGATTCAGCATCAGTGGAATTAATGAAGGAAACGTGGATTACTTGACGGAAGCTATCCATAGTGCTTTGGTTTCAAAATAGAAGCGTTATTTATACTATTTATCAACTATTTATTCATATTCTTTATTTTCTTTAAAACACATTGTAATGGTGTCTACGAAAGGTATATAAAAAACATATGACTAGATTAGAAAGATTTGATATAATAAATAGCAAGAAGATCAATCTTTGGGTGGTTTCGGTTTTTCTGTTGAATAATGCAAGTCTTCAAAAATTTAAGTTCAATCAAGTAATAACATCTGGTTTGTCTCTACCCAAAAACTCTTTGAATCTCAAAAACTTGACAGTTTCCTCAATATCCTTAGATAAGAAATCAGTAGGTTTTTGAGAGTATGTGGTAGCATCATCTGAATATTTTTCCAAGTAAAGTCTCACAGTGGCACCTGAAGAGCCAGTACCTGATAATCTGACAACAAATCTTAAACCATTTGATAGTTTGGCATATAAACCTTGATGAGAAGACACTGATCCATCAAGATCGGTATATTCGAAATCGCCAATCTCTTTGAATTTTACATCATCATAAAATATACCATTCGAACCTAACAAAGAAGCAAACTCATCTACAACTTTCTTTGCACCTTCACTTGAAACATTTTCAAAATCAAATCTTGTGAAAAACACCCTACCGTATTTCTTCCAGAACTTATCTTGAACGGATTTAATTGTGGCTTTCTCTTCTGGGTATAATTCATTGTAAGCAGCAAGAACATTTAACCAAGCAACAATGGCCCAAAGACCATCTTTTTCTCTGATATGATTGGAACCAGTACCAAAACTCTCCTCACCACAAATTGACAATTTATTCGCGTCAAACAAAGCACAGAAGAATTTCCAGCCAGTTGGAACTTCATATATATTTAAACCTTTAGCCTTCGCAACCAAGTCCAAAGCATTAGAAGTTGGCATAGATCTAGCTAGACCATAAACACCTTGTTTTTTGAAGTAAGGAATGTAATCAGCATATTCAGCTATGATAGCAACAGAATCACCAGGAGAAACAAACGTCTTATCACCACCATAAATCATATTTCTGTCACCATCACCATCGGAAGCGGCACCAAAAGTAATGTTCTCAGCGTCAACTTTCTCAACAAGAGTTTTAGCATAGGTCAAATTTGGATCTGGATGCAGTCCACCAAAATCTGGCAATGGTTTGAAATTTTGCACTGATGATTTTGGTAGACCTAGCTCTTCTACGAACAATTTGTATCCATATGGACCAGTGATACCGTTTAAAGCGTCAAACAAGACTGTGAAATCTTGTTGACTGGAGATGAACTTCTTGATCAACTCGAAATCGAAAATTGTCTTTAGGAAAGCAACGTAATCTTTTGTTGGGTCAATGATTTGGACTTCCAGTGGTCCAACGGTAGAAGTACCGATAGTTGCCAGATCAATCTCTGGTAATTCCCTGACAATCTTATACTCTTTCAATTTCAAACTTTCATCGAAGATCTTGTTGGTAACACTTTCTGGAGCTGGACCACCGTTAGCCAAGTTGTATTTGATTCCCAAGTCGTTCTCTGGACCCCCTGGATTGTGGGAAGCTGTCAAAATGATACCACCTGTAACATTGTCGTGGGATCTGATGACATGGGAGGTGGCTGGAGTAGACAACAAACCGTGTTGACCGATGATCAACTTCTTTACACCGTTAGCGGCAGAGATCTTGGCGATGATTTGGATGACCACGTCATTATAGTAACGACCATCACCACCGATGACTAAAGTAGAGCCTTCGGCACCTTCTGGAATGGCCTGAAGAATGGCTTGAATGAAGTTTTCCGTGTAATTTTGTTGCTTGAAGACAACGACTTTTTTACGGAGACCAGAGGTACCTGGCTTCTGATCTTTGAAAGCGGTGGTTTGGACAGATTCCGCAGCGTATGACATTGTGAAGTGGTGTGAGCGGCTAGCCTTTGGAAAGTTCAATTGGCTGCTTTGTTGGGAGAGAGAGAGAGAGAGAGAGAGAGAGAGAAAACAGGGAGAAAATTGTGAAAATTTGGTTGTATGTTTTGTTTTTGAAATTTTTGAAATTGTCGTTATGAGACCCCTCCGCAGCGACGTCCGGCGTGGATCGTGCTTCTCCGGGAGATGCGCTGGAGAGGGCCAGGTGCGCCGAAGAATCCAATTTCTAGCGATACTAGTAGGAAACAAAAGGACACCCACCGTTCGTTGATGTTGACGTGGAGAGAGCCCAGAGTCATAAAGAAGGACCATTTGGCTAAATGGATCCTGCCTGAGGTACAAATCTACCACCAACGTGGGAAGAATCTTCGAGAGTTTGGCGGGGAATTCAGAATCGTCAAGTTCTCCAAAGCAAGTGATGTGACCCCATACACCCTCAATGCAACCAAAGTTTCTGATTACTGACCACGCTGATTTCTTTCTAGGCTCTGGCACTTTTGCCCAATGGTGAACTTCTGGTACTTATCACAGATACCACACACTCTATCCTTGCAACGATTACAAAGGATTGCATCTCTTCCTTCGAGAGGTTGAACAAATGTCGGATCACAGAGCTGATGAAGCAAGATCGATTGATCAAGCTGAAGCAAATGGAACTTCGATGGCTTTCACCACGACAGGCCAATGAGCAGTTCGGTAACGTTGCCTATCTCAAGGTGAAGTGTTTCAGTTATGCCGTGATTTCAATTGGAGACACGGAGATCTATGATTATAACGATGATGTTGGCGGCATTGGAACAATGGTTTACGAAGATAGAGAGTACTTGCAGACAGTGAAACCTATCATACAAAAGAGTGGTTCAGAAGAGTTTCTCATATAATATTTACATTGCATTTGGTTTTTAATTACACTAGTTCTTAGCTTTTTTACCTCTTGGTCTATCCTTCACTTTCATTGGATTTTTATGCTTACCTCTTCTAGTCTTGTAACCTTTAGCTAACACACCCCATGGAGACATGGACAACTTGTTGGATTTAGATTTACCTCTACCACCACCATGAGGATGGTCACATTTGTTCATGGCAAGACCACGAACATGTGGTCTGAAACCTCTATAACGGGCTCTACCGGCTTTACCCCATTTCTCATGCTGATGGTCAATGTTTGATACAATTCCAAGAGTGGCACAGGCATCCAAGCTCACAAATCTTTGTTCGCCACTCTGTAGTTTAACAATAGCTCTTGATTTTTCTGGAAGTTTTTGCATCAATCTACCATATGCACCGGCAGATCTGCAGAATTTGGCTGGTCCTAACTTCGTTATACCAATAGCATGAATAATAGAACCAACTGGGATCATATTTAGTGGGAGACAGTTACCTTTTTGATTTGTTCTGGCACTTAAAATAGCTGGATCAATTTTACCACCCATTTCCTCCATTAAAGATGGTGGGATACCACCTCTATAACTTTCGATGACATCACCAGCTCTGAGACCATCTGAGGCAAGGATATATGTAACTTTCTTTGTGTCGACATTCTTGACTAGGGCAATATGTGCAGTTCTTGTTGGATCGTATTCAATTCTCAGCACTCTTTGAGCACCTGATTCAAGTCTGTGGAAATCTAGCAATCTAGCACGACGTTTCACACCACCACCTCTGAATCTTGTTGTAATATGACCAGTGTTGTTTCTACCACCTGTACCTCTGATGGCTCGAGTTAAAGGTTGGAATGGAGCACCTTTCCATAGATATGAATAAATTGGAGCTCTATACCATCTTGAACCTGGAGATCTTGGTTTGAATTTTTTGATCTCCACGATAGTTTTGGCGACTTTACGACGCCTCTTTATGATCTCATCTTGTTTCTCTAGTGCCGTCAAATCAGCGTCTCTTGGTGGGATGGTCAAAAGGTTAGCGGCCGAGATTATTATTTCCGGCTCTGGAACTGTTGATTGAAGCCTTATCTGAGCTGACCTCTGAGCTGACCTTTGAGTAATGGGTAGCACTCGGGTACAGAGACCAAAACTTCTCAAAAACATGACGAATCTGGGAGGTTTAGTGCTGTAATTTATCAACTTTTGGCACCAGTTTTGTTAATTTTTTTCATTTTCAGCGTTGATGATTTTTGGGTGATAAAGTTACCCGGGCTTGAAAGAAATAAAGTGAAGAAGCGAGCGAGGGCAAAAGTGATATTGTGAGTGAATTCACAGTGGGTTTTTATGAGACCCCAGAAGTACCGGTCAACTCAGCTACTCTCACTGAAGCTTCTTATATCGAAGTAAAACCACTTCATTTTATACCAACTACGCTCTATGAGTGACTACGCCACGTGCTCATAACCACTTTCGCGAGAGGCCCAATCACAAACCCACAAAATTTTCAGGAAATCGTTGAAAAGAAATGGAAAAAACGCCAGAACACCCCTTAAAGGAAAACATCAACAACAAAAAGTCAACAGTCATCAAACTCGAAATGTACAGACAATTCACCCGTTCTATGGCCACTGCCGCCAAATCCGTCAAGCCACCAGTTCAATTGTTTGGTTTGGACGGTACTTACGCCTCAGCACTATACACTGCTGCTGCCAAAACCACCTCCATCGAAGCTGCCGCAAAATCTCTAGCAAGTTTGCAATCAGTCATCGCTAAAGACACTGGTGTTGTCGAATTCTTGGACAACCCAGCTTTGTCCTCAAGTGACAGAGCTGTTGTCGCTGACACGTTGAACAAATCCGTGCCATCCATTGATGCCTCCGTCGCCAACTTGGTCAAAGTTTTGGGTGAAAACAACAGATTGAACTTGTTGGAAGCCATTTTCAAACAATTCAAAATTTTGACAGATGCTCACGCTGGTATTGTTGAAGCTATCGTCACTTCTTCTACTCAATTGGACTCTAAAATTTTGAAAAAAATTGAAACCTCAATCAGCAAATCATCATTTGTTGGTTCGGGTAAAACTTTGAAATTGACCAACCAAGTTAACCCAGATATTCTTGGTGGTCTAGTTGTTGAAGTTGGTGACAGAACTGTTGACTTGTCGATTGCTACCAAGATTGCCAAATTGAATCAAGCTTTGAACGAGGCCATCTAAACTCTAATTCAATATTCAACCTTCAAAAGATTTGGATCATTTCCAATTTACAACTGACAAACCCTTTTCCTACCCTACCCTATCCCACCAATTCTCCTACTAGAGCATGATTTTATCCATATGAAAACAAATTTAAAAAAAGAATTGAAAAACGGTGTACAGTGTACACGTTTTCAAGTTATGATTACTGACTTTTGTTAGAACCAAATATATAAAGGTTCTACTTACAAAAAAAATATTCTGTAGAATCATCATGAATGTACGTAAAATTAAAATTAAATGTTTCGAATCAGCTTTAGTTCGTATCTTGTAAATATTTGATATGTGAGAATCATCCCATAAAGTTCATTAAAATATTGGTCTCATTTCTCCTTCTTGACCTCCTCCACAGAATTCTCTGCAATTGGTTTCTTCTTGTTATAAATCTCAGCCTTCTTCTTTTGTTTGGCTATCTCACGATCGTTCAAAAACTGTCTGTACTTGTCGATAGTTACCTTGTGTTGTTTCTCTCTATAGGCATCCAACTCCTTGTATCTTGTATCGAATAGAATATCCCAGAATGTGAAGAATGGTTGTGAGAAATTCGTCTTGATACCAAACTGTTGATGATGAATATCGTGGTAGATCGAGTTGTTTGGAAATAGCTTCTGAAATGGATCAAACGGTAAGGCATATCCGCAGTGGTCATCGACAGTTTTAAACGTCGAGAAGCTGTACAGCACCAGTGCTTCCCTTGGTGTCAGCCCAGTCACAATAGCAGCAATACCAGTGCCAACGGTATCTAGCAAGAAGCCCTCAACTGGGTCATTGTATAGAGCACCAAAAGCATAAGGCACGTAAAGACGGTGATGTCTGGAATGAAATCTTCTGTATAGAAACTTGTTCATATGCATGATTCTATGGAGCCAGTACTGCCACGAGTCAATGATGGTGAATGCGATAACAATCTTCACCAGCGAAAACCCATAATTGTACATGAAGTCCCAGACTGCTAGCGGCACAACAGGGTAGCTCTGGTGAAGCTTCCAGACCTGGTATTGTTCATCACCAGTGTATTGAATTGGGTCAAATCGGGAAAAAATATAGCCAACGACAGATTGGATCACATGCTGAAGAATCACATCTTTGAACACATCAATTTTGGTAGCTTTGTTTCTTGTGGCAACCTCTTCCGGTGGGTGTATTCTGTATTTCTCAGCCAACTCTAATGTATCAATAATGTGGAAGAAGATGGAATAAACCCAGTAGGCAACAATAGGGGCTATTAGTGCAAGGATATTGTCTGGAATGCCATCTATGAGACTTGGTTTCTCAATAAGTGTGAATGTTGGTGCAATGAGGGTTTTGTTGAATGACATGATAGTGGGTATTGACAGGTAATATGAGTAATGGTATGGAACAAGAGACGAATGATAGGTGCGACTGTGATGGTATTTATATCAGGAATCTAAAGAAGAATGACCACACTCTCTTTTCTCGTAGATTTAAACTTTTAACTTTAGATGTGAACGTTACTTCTGCGATGAGCAACCCAGTGACGCTTTGAATCCGGTATATACCCTATTATCTCTTCTGTTGCAGGAAAAAAAGGAACAGTTGGCTCGAATTAGCTGCGGAAACGTCACAGTTTTGGACGGAATCAAGTGAAGAGTCAAAGAGCCTGCAACCAGAGCAAAATTTAATGATGGTGAACGATGAAGGAAATAAAGGAATAGTTTTGGCAATTAAACTCCAGGTGAGAAAAAAGAAAGTATCGTGATGAAAATTGTAAACAAAAATTCTAGAAAAAGAAAAAGACCGCGAATATTTGTCATGAGATGATTTATAGGGGCAAAGCTCTTTGGTCACGTGCCCCTGCAGTGGAAGAAAAGAATATGACTATTTACATCTCATTAACCATCTATGTATTCGAAGTGTGTGTGTGTGTCTATTGTGCAGCTGTCGTTGCATCTGTTTCTTGTGGATCTAGTGTGTTTTGTAGCTCTTTTTCAGCGGTCAACTTCAAAAATTCTTCTCTTGCTTTGATTCTCAACTTCTGTAGCAAGGCTTTTGGAGTTTCAAGTCCAGCTCTGTCCAGTGTTTTATGGCTCACTAGATTGTTATCCCAATTGCTTGAATCACCTTTTCTCCATTCATCTTCCCATTGTATCGTCACTGGTTGTTGGACGTATTCGACAGCGCTAGCCAGATCAGCAACAGCTTCTTGTGCATAGACAGGTCTATACTGGGCACTACTCCAGATATTACCTTCCTTGTTTCTTGGTCTGAATCTCATGGCAACATTCTTATGTGTGAGGTCTCTCATCGATCTCAAACTAATCAGTGATTCATAAGTCTTCACCGCAGCTTCGTATTTTGGGAAAGTGGCAACAGCCATGAACCTCCATATATCACGACGCAAAGGTGGCTTTCTGTTCTCCCAGTTAGGTCTTTGAAATTGAGTCTTGATCTGATAATCCGTGATTGATGGTGTTTGTGAATAGATTACTTGACCACTTTCCAAGTTTCTGAATAGAAACACTTGAGGACCAAAGTCGTTTTTAGCTAACCATTTAGCAGGACGGAACCTAGACGCGATTGTTGACATGATTGATCTGATATTAAAATGGCCGTATGGCTTGGGATGGCTCAATAATTGACTCTGCAGCTTAGTCTACTCAGTATTTGTCGATGGAGTTTTCAATTTTTCAGGTTTTTTCGAGTACTCGAAAATAACTCGGTGCTACGCTTTGTGCTCAACATGTTTGAAGTTATGTGCACTGGCAAAATTTGTATTTTGAACTTCGATTGTCTGTACCAGTTAAGTAAAGTGAATTGCAAATATTAGAAGAAGTTCATATTTGTATAACTTGTGAGTTATCAATTCGAGTTCGGAGCTACGATGAGAATTAATCTGCGTTTTGACTAGTAGATAAACTACAATCACAGTAGTTAAATGTCAGGCCGGTTGATATTACATTATGCCGGTCCGGAAATCCAAAAAAGGTGTGATAGCCACAGCTTAGTCCAGTTTTAGTTCAGACCCCAGTTGGACTACAAGTTCAAATTACGTTGGGTTAAACAAAAGCTTTGAAAACTGCAACTCTGATAAGCTACGACTCTTGAGAACTAGAAGGCGATGCAATGACAAACGACGCCAGCAGACAACTTCTTGAAAAGAAGATCGATACTCATTATGGAGTCCTACCTCACAAGAAAGTCGTGGTGATGGTCGCTGCACTGATCCTTGGTGCAGTCGTGATGATGGCTGATACCGTTGGTATTGCAATCGCTACCCCTTATATCGCTGCTGATCTGAACGCCTCTGAGACCATCCAATGGGCAGGAACAGTCTTTGCCATCTCAAACTCTATCTTTACCGTTCTTTGTGGGCGTTTTGCTGATATTTTTGGAAGGAAGAATTTGCTAATCAGTTGCTTCTTCGTTACTGGGGTTTTCCAACTGGCTGAAGGTTTTGCCACTAATGGACCACAGTTCTATGTGTTTCGTGGAATCAGTGGATTCGGTGCTGGTGGTGTTATCCCTTTGTCGATGATCATCATTTCGGATGTAGTGAAGCCTGAAGAAAGAGCCAAATACCAAGGAACTTTTGGGTCAGGGATCGGTTTGGGAAGTTGTTTGGGTTATTTCATCTTCAGTGGATATATTGAAGCTACGGCTAAAGGATGGAGAAATGCTTATTATACGTTATGTCCTATCTCACTAGCTACTGCTGTTGTTTCATGGTGGATCTTACCAAACACTGCTTCAGATCTTTCCAAAAAGGAGATCCTGTTGAATATTGATTACTCAGGTGTGCTGGCTTCATCTGCATTTTTGGTGTTTATTCTGATTCCATTGAATTGTGGTGGGACTTTGTATGCCTGGCGCAGTACTATCATCATCGTGTTCTTTGTCCTTTCCGGTGTCTGTTTTGCTGTCTTTCTATCGCTTGAAAGATACGTTGCAAAGTTGCCTATAGTTCCTTTGAGAATATTCAGAAATCTACCTGTTGATAATCTTTTGTTCCAATGTGTTCTTTACGGTTTGACATTCTTCTCCATCTGTTTCTACTTTCCTTTCTACTTCACCATGGTTAGAGGCTTTAATGCGTTGCAGACTGCAGGAATGATGCAATGTATTTTGTTCCCACTTTGCTTGAACTCCACCGTCACTGGGAGAATCATCAACAGGTTCAATAACTACAACTATGTCATATGGACTGGTTATTCGTTATGGCTTCTATCCATTTTGTTACTTTTGGTGCTCAAAGACAACACAAATATGTGGGGACTTGGTGTGATACTGATAGTCATGGGGTGTGCAATTGGATGGACATTTCAGCCTACTCAACAGGCCATCCAATCCCAATCAAACATCAGTGATAGATCTGTGATTATGAGTTTGAGAAACGTGCTTAGATACATCGGTAACGCCATTGGTATTGCAGCTTCTTCTTTGATCTTCAGAACAACAATTACGACTAAAGTCAACGCCTCCAATATCCTGACCCTTGCTGAGAAACAATTCATCATCTCACACCTTGGTGTCAAGTTTCAAATGAGTGCTGTTACCGAAAACCCTGTGACAATCCAGCATATCAAACACATTTATTTATTGGCTGTGAAGAGCCTAGTGTACCTATGGATACCATGTATTGGTATTTGTTGGGCTATGTCTTTTTTGATCAAAGATAGAGGTGTCAGAAGTAGAGATGAACAATTGCCAGAAGTCCAACGTATTGCTATAGACGGTGACAAAAGCAGCTCAAAGGAGTCTGTTTAGTGAAGAAATATAGATTTTTTGAATTGTACTCAACTCTTCTTATAGCTTTGGAGAAGAGTGATGCGTCAGCTCGATGCCTCTGGAAGACGTTTGACAGAGATCTTGGCCTTGATCCTCGGTGTACGATCAATAGTGCACGGTGTGTCCCTCGGATGGACGAAGTAACTTTTCGTGGTGGTCCATGACTCAGAAACACTTGATTTATTTCCACGACGTAACCCTTTGTTTTTCGTCTTGGAGATGACAGCTCGTTTGATGTCATCTCTGTGACCCTTTTAGTGGTAGTTCTTTGAAGCATTAATGGCGGTATGTCTTTTTTTTGTTTCAATCATTTGATACAGTGCAATAATCAGTTTACCATAACTTAAATCTGACTTGGAATCTGAGCTGAGTTCATCACCTTCGAATCCCAGATTTTGTTCTTCCTCGTGCGACAGAGTTCTTTAGAGCAGATTCCGTTCACTAGCAGAAAAAAATTGGCACTTTTTTGGTCAGTCAATCAAATGTTTCTGCTAGTCAATTCAGTTTGTTGATTGAAAGATCAGTTGTAATCATGATTTCAGGTGGACCTTCGGGTACAACAGAATCAAGTCTTACACCGAGCACTTCCTGAAGATTAAACAATCACAAGCAAATTATTACCAAGAGATCAGAGCCTGAATAACTAAGAAGAGCACTTCAATAAGGCTTACAACAAACACCGCAGAAGAAAGAAGATGGTGATTTGAACCCGAACTCGGTCAATATCGACGCTCGGGGAGTCCAACGACCATGGTGCTGAAAGATGATAAGCTAGTCGAATCCAAGAGGAATCGACCAGAAGGTGTGGTGAACAGAAGAAGCAACGAAAAGAGGAGAAAAGTGCCATAGTTAATACTGGGCATATACTACCAGAGATATATATAGATCTGAACCGTTTAATAAATACAGTTAAGGAAAAAAGTAGTCTCTCAAGGTATTTGGTAGCTTCTATCACAGCTCTTGCATCCAGAAGCTCGACTCTCAGAGTTTTCAAAAAAAATGATCCCTAGCAGGATCGAACTGCTGATCTTGGCGTTATTAGCACCACGCCTTAACCAACTGGGCCAAGGGATCTTTACAAGATTTTTAAAATATGGAGTTATATAGGTCATATTATGTAATCTGGACTGAAATTTACGCATTTTCTGCCGAAAAAGGCATTTAGACTGAAAATTACTCATCTCCTTGAACTGGCAAATACTTAAAGCGTGAAATCCATATGAATTTAGAGCAGGAGCGCAAATTGTTTCTCCATATGTTCCAATGCTGCTATATATTCATTTATGGTGTCAAACATATTCTCAGAATGATCCTTCGAGGTTAACAAGGAAGCTCACACAAGAAGTATAGTTCCTTTAGATCTTTTGATCAATATTCCAAAGATTCGTGTTAGCTGGAGCCCGATGTCTCGGTGCTAGAATCAACTAAAAGCACCAGTATAGTCATACCATGACACTAACAAAATTTAAAGCAATGCCTCACCATAGCCTCAAGCAGAACACCGCCAACAAACTGTGAACACACTTTAAGTACAGTCAATCACGGAAACTGATGTATATGCAGAAATCTACCAAACTGAGGATGAGTATGAAACCGCTTTATGCAACTATGAATGGAGTCGCTGATTTACTGTTTGTGCAAGTAGCACAGCAAAGGCTGAGAGCTTCATCTATAGACGTGCACGATCATCTTGAGCTTTCACTTCTTCATAGATATACTTGCCACCAAATGTCAGATTTGAAAATATTCGACCACACAAATTGCTCGATTGTCCTTCCCGTACATCCTCATATGTCTGTGCTACAACTCTCTAGTATTCATCCGCTCATCAACCAATTTACCCGAAGTTATACTGCTTACTTCGTATAGCTTGCAATATGTATTCATATTTGTGGTTTCCCAATATGGTAGTATTCGTGTATACCGGGTAACATATTGGTGATATGCTGCGCATACCAGAACTAAAAAAAAAAAAAAAATTTAAATCTGTGAAAAATAGAGATGAGCTTTGAAGGTGCTTTGTTGTAACTCTTATCGCTACACAGTCGGAGAATGGCTAAGAAATCTTCTACAAAACCTCTACAGCGCAAGGCTTCATTGTCTGAGTCTCTCAGAAAGAGAAAAATTGATGCTGAGTCAGAAGAAGCAGAGATTCAATCTGAAGACGAATTGAACGGAGATGGTCAGCTAAATGTCGATGGATTGATTGATGAAGAAGACAGCGAAGGTGAGGAAGACGATGAAGAAAGAAAGGACCTAGAAAATGAAGGTGATTCAGAGAGCGGTGATTCTGATGCTGAATTTAACGAATTATTGGGTGAAGAAGACGATGAAAGTGAAGTTGATTCAGAGGACTTCGAAGATGAACCAGCAGAGGGCGCAACATTGAACGAGAGACTTTCCAATGTCCGTATTCGTACGCTGTCCTCAAACTCTGAGCATCCCATCACAGTCACCCAGTACTCCGACGGTAGAGAAAGACTCATCAAACCGGAAATTGACCCAGTTTACGATTCCGATGACAGTGACAATGACAACTACAACACCATAGGTAATATTCCACTGTCTGCCTACGAAGAGATGCCACATATTGGTTACGATATCAACGGTAAGAGAATTATGAGACCTGCCCGTGGCTCAGCTCTGGATCAACTTCTAGATACTATCGACCTACCTGAAGGCTGGACTGGTCTGCTCGATTCAAACACTGGTACTTCATTGAACTTGACTGCTGAAGAGATTGAATTGATCTCCAAAATTGAGAGTAACAGATCCACAGATGACAGTATAAATCCATATGAACCAACTATCGAATGGTTCACTTCAGAAACAGAAATCATGCCATTGACTGCCGTTCCAGAACCAAAGAGAAGATTTGTCCCATCCAAACATGAAGCGAAGAGAATCATGAAGATTGTTAGAGCCATCAGAGAAGGCCGTATCATTCCAAAAGACAAACTGCCAGAGAAGTCTGAGGATGAAGAATTCAACTATGATCTCTGGGGAGATGGTTTGACCGATAACAATGATCATGTTATGACTTTAAGAGCATCCAAACTAGCACCACCAACTAATGAAGAATCGTACAATCCGCCAGAAGAATACCTGCTTAACGAGGACGAACTCAAAAAGTACAACGAGACTGACCCAATTGACCGTGAAAGAAACTTCATTCCAAAGAAATACGGTTCATTAAGAAAGGTCCCAGGTTATGAAGAGAGTCTGAGAGAGAAGTTTGAGAGAAGTTTAGATCTTTATTTGGCTCCAAGAGTGCGTCGTAACAAACTGGATATTGATCCAGAAAGTCTGGTGCCAGAACTGCCTTCTCCAAAAGACTTGAGACCATTCCCTATACGTACTTCTACCGTCTACAGTGGCCATCAAGGTAAAATAAGAACATTATCTGTTGAACAAACTGGACTATGGCTTGCTACTGGTTCCGACGATGGAACCGTAAAAATTTGGGAAGTTTTAACAGGTCGTGAAGTTTACTCTATCAGAATTATTGCAAAAGACAACGATGAGGATCATATTGAAAGTATTGAATGGAACCCAGACTCAAATCTGGGAATTTTAGCAGTTGCTGCTGGTGAAAACATCTATTTGGTTTCCCCACCAGTATTTGGTTTTGATATTGAGAATCAAGGTAGACTGAAATTGGAAAGTGGATTTGGTTTCAACAAATTCGGCAACGTTAAGAAAACTGATTTGAACGTCAATGAAGAAGAACTCGATGATGACGAAGCTGTTACTAAGAAGAAAGAGTATGCACATTGGATCAAACCATCTGAAGAACAACAAGGTCAAGGAATCGTCATCATTGTGTCCTGTAAAAAAACTGTCAAGAGCCTCTCATGGCATAGAAAAGGTGATTATTTCGTCACTGTTTCACCTGATGCTGCCAACTCTGCTGTGTTAATTCATCAAATATCCAAACATTCCTCGCAATCACCATTCAGAAAATCGAAAGGTATAATAATGGATGTTAAATTCCATCCATTCAAGCCACAAATTTTTGTTGCTTCTCAGCGTTATATCAGAGTCTATGATTTGTCGCAACAAGTACTTATCAAGAAACTTCTACCTGGTGCTAGATGGTTGTCCAAGATTGATATACATCCAAGAGGTGATCATTTGATTGCTTCTTCATTCGACAAGAGAGTCCTATGGCACGATTTGGATCTGGCTAGCACTCCATATAAGACTTTGAGATATCACGACAAAGCCGTTAGATCCATCAACTTCCATAAAGGTGGTCTTCCTCTCTTTGCCTCTGCTGCTGACGATGGCTCCATCCATGTCTTCCATGCCACCGTTTACGATGATCTAATGACTAATCCTCTGCTTGTCCCATTGAAGAAATTGACCGGTCACAAAATCACGAACAGTCTGGGTGTGTTGGATACCGCATGGCATCCAAAGGAAGCTTGGTTGTTCAGTGCTGGTGCCGATGGCGTTGCCAGATTATGGACTACTTGAGTCATATATATCACCTTATCCATTAATGCATATTTTCCTACAGAACGATCTCCTTGTAGTCCGATACATGGGTAAGTGATCACACCAACGTTTCTGTTCTTATTTGAAGGTGGTCTAGTTGTAGTTGCAGTTGCAGTTGAGTACCGTCCGAGATAAACTGCAGTTATTTGGCAATACTGGTCCCTTTCCTCGTTGTGGTCGTGGTTGGTTTTCACCGGCCAGAGTCACCTAAAGGGCTGAACTATCGATGTCGGTAGAATCCCCGACCACGGTTGGAAGAGCCTGCAGTCTCTCACAACTGATATGGGTGTACCTGACTACGCTTCTCTAGAACTTGTGTCTGAATTTTCTTATAGCCAATGGTAAGATCTACCTTGTTCTTCATACTTATATTTTTTTCATCCATTTATAATATAGTGGCACTTTGACCAAAGCCCACATATAGATCATAACTTCATTCGTAATCAATGCCTTTCCAGGAAGTGATGACAGTCTTTGGTTCAGTCAAGAACTTGAAAGCGGATGGACCATAGAAATGCAAGTCACCCAAGAAAGAAGCCTTGTTTGAAGTGAAACCGTAGTTGGCATGACCAATTGGAACAATAACGTTGACGCCAACTTGTCCAATGTTGACCTTGTTCTTGAAATGGTTAGCAGCAGAACCACTCTTTGTGAATATAGCAACAGAGTTACCAAACTCACTTTCGTTAACATATTTAATGGCCTCATCAAGGGAACCAATCTCCATAGATGTGATCATTGGACCAAAAAGTTCTTCGTCAACACATCTCATACCTGGCGAAACACCTTCGATGAACGTTGGACCAATGAAGTAACCATCTTTAAAAGCTGGATCAGTTGGTTTGTTGTGGGTTCTACCATCAACATGGACTTTGGCACCTTTGGCTTCAGCATCAGCAATGACAGCTTCTAGACGTTCCTTGGATTGCCTGTGAACTACAGGACCGAATGAACCATCCTCAAAACCTGGTTTTGCTGTCAAGTTCTTAACAGTCTCAATGATATCTGGGATAAACTTTCTGGCCTCACCAACTAACAGCAAGACATCAGTACTCAAGCAAACTTGACCAGTAGATGAAAAACCACCAGTGACAACAGCTTTCAAAACCGATTGTTTGTCAGCATCTGGAAGAATAATGGTGTGGTTCTTAGCACCCAAATTGATCTGAACTCTTTTTCTGTGGTTGGTAGCTTGATCATAAACGTATTTACCAGCGTTATTACCACCAACAAACGTGACGGCCTTGATTCTTGGATCAGTGGCCAATTTGTTAACAGTCTTGTGAGTACCATGAACAATGTTAATAACACCTGCTGGAACACCTGCTTGTGCTGCGATATCTGCCAAAATGGCACCGGTACCTGGACACTGTTCTGATGGCTTCAAGACGGTGGTATTACCTGTAGCGATAATGTAAGGAATCGTCCATAGAGGAATCATAACTGGGAAATTGAATGGTAAGATAGAACTAACAACACCAATTGGTTCTCTCACAGTGAGTGTTTCAACGTCGGTGGATAGTTGAATGCCAACAGTTTCATTCTCTTTCGTGACTTGAGTTGCATGCTCGGCACATTGAATACCTCTGTAAACATCAGCAACAGCATCACTCCATGACTTACCTTGTTCAAGGACAATTGTAGAAGCAAGCTTCTCTTTGTTTTGCTTCAACAAATCGATGTATCTAAAGACGATCTCGTTTCTTTTAATCAATGGAATGTTCTTGAAAGTTTCAAATGCATCAGCGGCAGCTTGGATGGCCAAGTCAAGCTCTGCGTCGGTAGATTGTGGTACTTTAGCAACGACAATATCTGTAGCAGGATCGCGGACTTCAATCCATTCGGTCGAATCTGACTTCAAGACTTGATTGTTGATGTATGTGCCAACATAGTATGGTTCAAATCCCGGTTTTGCGTGGCCTGTTGGAGTTGGAGGCAGTTGTAAAGTAGATAAACTTTGAACTCTGAAGGTCTTGAGAGCGGCCAGGGTTCTGATTCTAGAAGTTCTGGAGAATTGGGATGTCACTGAAAGCATTGTTTAGTATTGATGATCAGTTCTGAAGAGAAGCAGCTGGAGTGGATTATTTGAGACCGAGGATAAATCCTCTCTTTTATACCTTTCCAAGAAAGCTTTCGACCTTGGTAAAAGGGCACGTAGATGAGTGACCATCCTATGGAGTTCGAAGAAGTCTTGCATGAAAGAAGCAGGATCCAACCGAGCTAGCCACATAGTAGAGTAGTTGCAATTCATGCCAATGCAAACACACCCTTCTCCAGACCACCACGCCATTGGGTACACCACGTTACTAAATGGCACTTCTTCTCTTAAAATACACCCCAGAATGTTATTTGTCCACCTTGTATTGGCTAAGTTTATGTCAAGGTAGACTTTTTCTGTTGAAAAATCCCCAGGCTTCGGAGATTTGAACACTGATATATACAAGATCACAGATCATGTATAATCAATCTCTTCGAAGGATCTAGTGGACTTCTTGAGAGTGATTTAAGGCTTTCCAGTGTGGTGTAACAACTGTGCCCTTTACCTAATGGGTGTTTTGAAGCTCAATCAGGGAGTCCTTCCATATCAACGTTCGCTTCGTTCAGCCGTTGATGTAGCAGCCGACCTGGTTGGTGATTGCAAACTCCTTCAACTTCCCTGTGGCCTGTGGCTAAAAAAAAAAAAAAAAAAATTTATTGTGATTACGTAAAAGAGGGGCTGCTCGAGGCGGGACTTCCAAATGGCGCTTTCTTGAGTGTTCAAGGCCTCCAGTTGCTAAGTATCGTGTGAGTGTGTCTACTGAGTAAATGACATTCATACTTGCTCTTGAACCATGAATGTTTTTTAGAGGGCTTTTTCTGTATACCGAGACGTAATTTTCGAGCAGTTAGCCATATACCCTTTCGACCCCAGATTTCACTGGCCGGGGGTTCTTAACTCCTATGAGCCGCTGCATTAGCCACTAATAGTGTTCGAACGTCAGCACTATGCTACACGCAAATGGCTTCCATTCCCTCTACCCTCTCCAGCCGGTGACCTTAAAAATGATTAGCGTACCACTGTCTGTATGAAGTCATGTAACCTGTTTGGGCATGAGGAAGACTTCAGCATAGAGGTGTAGCGTCTCTTTGACAAGTATATGTGTTGCAAGTTTGATACTCAGGGAACAAGCTACCGCGAAAAGAAAAATATGGTTGATCCGCGTGGCAGCGATTTCCAATATGAAGTTGCTAGAGCCCTAAATTAAGCTGCCAGACGTTTGCCAGTGGTTTTGGGCAACTGACAATGCATGCTCCCTAAGTTGAGGGAAATAGTTATAAACGAAACTCGATACTTCAGAATATTAATGGGTTTAATTAATCATTGACTTTTGTCAAAATTGAGCCTAGACTATCCAGTTATGTTGCTCCATGATCCAAGAGTTTGATCCACTAAGCTGTCTCATGTTAAAAATTCAAACGGTTGCTCGGTAATCATAAATCATCTACAAAAGCCTGTTTACCTATATGACTGATTCCTGGCAACATTGGTCCCTACTTCATGAGAAGATTTAGGAGAATCAGACTTTCAAACTACATACTCATCACTAGTAATCGAGCTAGAAGAAAAGCCTTGCAAATAATTCTCAGCTAATTGTTGATCCCGGAATCTTTTTTTTTTCCTGATTTCGCCGCTAAAAGAATTCAAAGTGTCAAGAACGCACAAAAGAGTTGAATAGTTAGATCAATTCCTTAAATCTTTGTCTTAAACCCATTGATAAAGTGATCACCAGATAACCAGAAACCAATAATCCAGCGAATGACTTTAGAGGGTGAACCAGTGGTTGTGAAAGAGACGACTGATGTTCATAAAGTTGGTACTACAATTGCCAAAGCATTTCGCCCAATGGCTCTTCCACAGTACCTTCATGATCAACCGACATTTGAGAAAGCTTATCGTATATATACTTCCCAGGTAGAAGGACTGCTAAATAGTGGTGCTATAATTGTTGAAGCGAACGATCACAAGGCTATCGCTATTTGGCTTCCACCAAATTCTAATGAACCAGCTAACACAAGGACAGATGCAAAAGCTTTGGATTGGAGCAGAAGGTACAGAGAGTTTATGGCAAGACACCCGTTCGATAAACACAATACATGGTCTTTATCCTATCTTGCAAAAGATCCTGACGTCAAGGAAAAAGGTCTAGTGACTCCACTCATTACTCCATTCCTAGATAAAGTTGACAAACTAGGGGGGCATGCCTATGTTAAAGCTATGAACGCACATGCTAGGGATGTTTATCTTCACTTTGGCTTCAAATGCTTCGAAGAGGAGGGCCTCACTGTAGCCATTGGAAAAGCTGATTCTGAGACAGGTCTTCCTGACCCAAATGGAAAAGGTCTGACATCTTATCCCATGCTATACACCCCTAATTCATAGTAAATTACTGTGACACCTGTAAAGAAAGCCATTATAATTCTATGAACTCATCTTAGACTACTAGGTTAAGAACAACGAAAAATCCAGTCCCCCCCCCCACCTTCCTTTGATCTCTGAATATCACCTTGGCCATCTGTTTTTTATATGTCACATCCGGCACTTTCTCTTTTACATCAATTGTCCTATCAAATGACCTAACCTTAAACACTTTCAGTCAACTCTATGTCTCATTCTAAACTACTGTATTAGTTGGTCCTGTTTGCTCCTCTCTTCAGCTCCTGCTTCAAGCCTTCGAGAGGTAATCTTCTCAGTTATTCAGGCTCTGATCTCTAAGAAATTTTTTTTTTTCCTTAACTGTATTTATTAAACAGAAATTTTTTTTTTCCTTAACTGTATTTATTAAACGGTTCAAATCTATATATATCTCTGGTAGTATATGCCCAGTAGTAACTATGGTACTTTTCTCCTCTTTTCGTTGCTTCTTCTATTCACCACACCTTCTGGTCGATTCCTCTTGGATTCGACTAGCTTATCATCTTTCAGCACCATGGTCGTTGGGCCTCCCGAGCGTCGATGTTGACCGAGTTCGG